>CM032638.1:13828257-13869810 GCA_019097785.1 Fraxinus excelsior | reverse complement strand
GATAGATCTAAAAAAATGTAAATTCACATCCTTTTTTTCGTTTTTTGTCCAAAAATGCACTTTACATTTCTTTTGCATCTCTCTGCTGAAGAAGTATTCGATGATTTTGGAGATCTAAATCACAATTTAGATTTAATTTGAAACATCATTGAAGATATTATATGATGTTTTATATCGTTGGTTTTCTTGAATATGGATGTCATAGATTGTTTGTTCTTTTATTGAATGTATTAAGTTTTGCTAACATCATAAATGTATTAGGGGTCCGTTTGATTGGTAGGTTGGAAAGAAAATGAATTTCAGGAAAAATAATGGGTTGTTCTCTTCGTGTTTCAGTTTTGTTTTTGTGTTTTGATTTTATTTTGTATTTTGTGTTTTGAGTGTCTGTTTTGAAATTGCTGAAAATGTAGGCCCTGTTCTCTTTGCCGTTTTCGGGTCGTTTTCTGTTTTCAATTTTTCAAAACAACGAAAACGCGTTCTCTATCTTATTTTCGAAAACGAGTTTTTCAAAATGAAAAAAAAAATACAAAGGAAATGGAAAACAGCCAAAACATCGTTTTGGAAAATTCCTACCAAAACACGGCAATTTCCCAAAACACACGAAACACTGTCTGTCCCTAGCCCAACTCTCTCCCTCACAGAAAACCCTCGCCACTCTCTCCCTCTCCCTGCAAATCGAAATCCTCTCACACCCACCACCCAAAAACAAAATCAGTGACGGATCGAAGGCCAAATCGAACGATTGTGGACGGATCGAAGGCTTTTTTGTTCTTGTTTAGCCGGATCGAAGGCTTCAGACGGGGAGTTTGACTCTAGGTTTCGCGTCTTCAAAACCAGGTTTCGATTCCTTTGCTTGTGATAATAGTTGGTTATTTGATTGTTATTCCGTGTCATAGTACTTGGTTCCGATTTCGCACTGGTTTTTAATTTGTTTGCTGTGAAACCTGAGTCGGGTTGGATAATAGGTTGGCTAAAACGGTGAAGAAAGAAACGGTGTTGTCTTGCTTATTCAATTTTCTGGTAATTCCGTTGAGTCCTCTTCTTCTTCTTTCCCCAGGCATTCCTTTCCTGTGTCTGGTTATAACATGGAGTTGGTAGAATTTCTGGGCTACCTGTGTCTTGCTAGGTTTGTAGAATTGCTGGAATGGTGATGGAGTTGGAATTGATAGAATGGTGATGTTGCCTGTGTCTGTGTCTGGATTCGGGGAGGTTGAATTCGTAGGGGACCATTTCAGACAACGGCTTTGCTGTGGACCATTTTGATTACCTCAAATTATAAAATCTAGCTATTTAAACTTTCTTTCGAAGAATTATTCAGATATACCTCACATTCAACCACTGTCACAAAATTAAATATATGCATGAAGGCTGGGAATATACTAAAACCTCACATCGGCCATAATTAGAGGAAAGATCAAACTATGTGATTATTAGGGAAATGAAAATACACCAACTGATTTTTCATGTATTAGTACATGTACCCTGATGAGACGATTTTTATGGTATACGTTGAATCCACAAACTTTAAGTGCAGGTGCTTCTTTAATAAAGCCAATGGTTGTTTCCACCATCACCTACCACGGAAGGACAAAAAAATTAGAATACCAAACATTGATAAAAATAACCAATAAATCAATACTTCTCTAAAATCATCCTTCCAAACATATAACACTAGAGTAACATTCTACTAAGTGTGGACTAAAGACACTAGAGTGAAAGATCTAGATATAATCCCTTGCCAGCCAGTAATACCAGAAGCTATTAGGCTAAAGAAAAGGAAAAATCAAACCATCATCCATTCCTGGCGACAGGGTATAAGCAACAGTCCCACTCAACTTCAAACAGGGAACAATATATTTTTATAAGTACTTTTAGCACAAATAGCACTCAGCTAACAGTCTAATCTTCAGTTTATTATAAATGGAAGGAATTTGTGCAAATGGGGATATGGAAACTTTTAAGAAGTCTCAATTTACAAAGGTAATTCTTATTTTGTTAAATTGAAACATTAACTAAACACAAGATCTAAGCACCACTATTATCATAAAGTTTGAAGGGGCAGAGGTGAGAGTCGAGAGAAGAAAAGGGACTACCTATACACCATTCAGTAACTCTTAAGTTTTACTAGGTGATAGGTTTGCAAGCTCTAACCACCACTATTATCATAGTTCTTGAGTAATTGCATTTTTCATAAGCAACAACTCAATTTCTCTGAAGATGTCAGATAAATATTTGACAATCAAAGAGAAAAACCAAAACCAAAACAGGAGAAGACTTCAAAGGAAAAAAGGGAATCCTCACTGATTCACATTGTTAAACTAGCTTGGAAAAAAAAAAAAAGGAAAGCCATCTAGTTTCTGAATTAATCAAGGAATACATGCCTAGAACACTTTACTGTTTTACTGGGAAAAGGTTACATGATACTATCTCTTTGTGGATCTCTTCTATAGAAATCGAATCAAACACCCCCTCATTAAACTATTGCAAATCATACCTCTTTTGATGACACACCAACAGTGGGCCTATATGTGATTGCTTTTGAGTATTTCAAGTCATCCGCAATATATAACTGCTGAACAGGCTTCCCTTTTGAGTATTTCATGCCTACCTGTGTCTTGCAATGTTTGTAGAATTGCTGGAATTACTATTCTGATATTCTGATTTTGGTGATTCTGATAGAATGGTGGTGATGTTTACATGAACGTTGTAATTTTTTGGCAGCTTCACTGCTATCATTGTTTGAACTTGCAAATGATAGATATGTTGCTAAATGATAGATACTCTTCCATTGTTGATTTGTATTTGCCTCTTCTAAGTATGCTTTGCATACATATGTCCACTGCCAAATTGTGATAATCTTATGTATGTGTTGAACATAGAACATGGGTGGTCACAGAGGAGAATATGGTGTTCCAAGATATACCGGAGTCAAGTCAAGTACAAGAAGCTATACATTTTGATGCTAGTCAAACAACTCAAATGGGACAAGTTAGGGATCAAATTGCTACACAAATGTGGAATGACTACCCAAGACGTCGTACATGACTTCATGGATTTATTTTGTATGTTCAGTATCTGCTTATTTTGTCATGTAACATTGTAATTGTATCGATTGAACTTTTTCATATTTTGTAATTTAGGTTGTGTTTTTAAAATCTTGAAAAAAGAAATCGACGTTTCACCAATTTCATAATTTATATGTTATTTAATAATATATTAACATTAAACTACTACAAGTTATTGAATAATCATTTTTTTTAATAAAATATTATTAAAAACAATTCTCAAAAATTTCAAAGTAAACGCGTTTTCTATGTTTTTGTTTTCGGAAACAGTTTTTCAGAATGGCAAAGAGAACGCATTTTCAGAAATCTCAAAACAGAAACTCAAAACACAAAACACAAAACGAATTCAAAATTCAAAACAGAAAACTGAAACACGAAGAGAACGGCCCCATTCTGAAAAACGGTTTCTCAAAACAGAAAAATGGAAAACGCGTTTATTTTGAAATTTTGAGAATTTTTTTTATAATATTTTATTCAAGAAATCTGATTATTCAATAAATTTTAATAGTTTAATGTCCATATAGTATTAAATAATATATAAAATTTGAAGTTGGTGAATCTTAAAATATTTTTTTCCTGATATAAAAAACACAACCTAAATTAAATTAGGCAAACTATGTCAATTGATACAATTAGAAATGGGACGGATTATCTCTGTACCAAATGAACAAATAGTCATTATCACTCGTTTAAAGTTTAAACCATTTGTGTATTGTAGTGTTGGAATGCTAAAATTATCATTTTATCTCGTTTAAAATTAATAAAAATGATGAAAAAAAAGTTTGGTGAACATAGTGAAATATTATATAAAATTGAATAATCATAATAAAACATTGTATGAAATTAAATGACTATGACACTAAATATAAAATTCAGTAATAGTGATAAAAAAAAATCAAATTAAATAATCATGATAACACCGAGTATAAAATTAAGTGTTCATTGATGAATTTAACACAAATAAACCAAAAGAACTTGTTTTCCAAGGAATTCTTAAATAAGTGTGTTTGATTGGTACAATTTTTCACCCGAAATTTTTAAAATTTTGGAACTTTTTGTTCACGTTTGGCTTTATTTTAAATGGAAATTATTCATTAAGGTAATTTTTTTATTTTTTTACAATTGGTTATGAAATTTGTTACCATTGCCAAAAAGTAAAAAAAAATGGTTCAAAAACTATTTTTTCACCTTTTTTCATCAAAGTTTAGTGTTCGTTTGGCTTCATTTTACATGAAAATTGTCCATTAAAATGAATTTTTTTTATATAATTGATTATGAAATTTATTTCTATTGCCAAAAAAAAAGTTAAAAACATAGAATTCTTTTTCACCAAAATGGTGGGAAAATGAATTCCCACAAATCAAGGAAAATGGACACGTGGGTGGGGGTTTGGAATTTTTGTCATCAAATAGTCAAAAAGTGGGAACATTTTCCATGAAAAATTTAAGGAATCAAACTGGACCTAAGTTTTACTGACATCATAAAGATCTTGTACACTTAATTATAATAACGTCTTATTTTTATTAAATTTGACTTGGAATAGTTGAATCATTTTCCATCCAGTTAAATCATTGGACTAAAAAACTGAGAAACTTATCTTCGAAATCTACGGCCATGTTTGATTTGACAAACCTTTTCACGGATGATGGAAATTAAATTTCATTTCCACGTTGTTGCACGTTTGATTGACTAAATTTTCTACGGAATTCGTTTTCCACATTTTCTTAGTTTTTGAGGAAAAGCTTTTCTATGCAACTTTTTTTTTTTAAAAAAAAAGATTTTTTTTTTGGGTAATGAAAACAAATTATATTCTCAATTGTAATAAATTTTATCCCTTTAAAGGACAATTTCATGGAAAATAAAGCCAAACGAACACCAAAAGATCCCAAATTTAAATATTTTTCCGGTGAAAAATTATATCAATCAAACACAATGAATTGACCATTTTCAGCAAAACAAATTTTAGGCTATTCAATTCCCTAAAATTCATTTTCTTTCCACCTAATTTTATTCTTGAAATCAAACGGACCCTACATGTTTATTAATTTGTTTAACAGTAGAAGACTTCAAACAAGGGCTGTCCCCCAATTAAAAGAAAATTATAATTTGGCAATAGATGTAGGCTAATAACATTATTGTCTCATTATAATAACTGGGTAAATTTTATATGCAGTCATTAAACTCTCAACAAAATTTTAACTAGGTCACTAAACTTTAATTTATTTCACTTAAGTCATTGAACGTCTATTTAGTTCAAATTTCACATTCTTAGCAAGAATTGCTTATTTGGCAATCATTCTCAATTGATCTTCCACATAATTGCTTGAGCCCCATTATAATCTAAAAATATATTTTAGAATAGTAGATTGATGGAGAATGTGTTGTTAAAATATAAGGAAAATTTTTGAATTTACATGTAATATTATTTTATTGAAAAATGTGTGGTTGAAAAGAAGAGGGAAAAATATATTTTGAAGATAATGAAAATCAAATAAGCTCTTAAATTAAAAGGGTTTAAAATGTGATTTTTTTACACATAATTTGGGTGGTATCATTGTATTATGGCTGTCAAATAAATAATTTTTATCGAGTTGGAAGACAAAAGGTATGAAAATTAATTTTGTGATGAATACGGTGAAATTAAATATCACTTACTTGGTTACATGCGATTTCGGCATATTTATATTGAATTCGATAATTAGGGTCTTCCCACTCCTTCACGCACATTAACGCTTTCAAAATTAGAGATAACCCTTTTCCCTGCACTAAAAGCAGACTTTGAAACTACGGTGCTAACAGGAGGTGTTAGTAGATATTTTGTCATTGCAGAAGCTCTTGGCTATCGGCATTCATTATCTCGCCAAAATTTAATTACATCTTCTGAACTTTTTTTAACTTCTTTGTTATTAGGCAAATTATGACGGAAGTATTCAATTAATTCAGATGACAACGCATTTAGGCTATTTCTCGAAATTTGAGTACATGCAATGGAAGACAAAATGCTGCTACTACTACTACTACTAGAGAAACCACATGCATATGCAATTGAATTATATCTATATGAGTTCATGCTTTCGAATAAATTTAAAATTTCAGTATCGTCATATGTTATATTAGTGGGAGTAGATGTAGGTACATGGGTAATATGTGTACACATTCGTAAAGCATATAATTCATATATTTCATGTAGCGTTTGTTCCAAATTCTTATAAGTAATAGATCTATCAAAAGTTAAAGCATTTAAAATTTCATCAATTACAAATTTAGTACCCGATAAATTATATCGGAGGTCCGTAACGCATGCTAAAGGGAATAACATAGGTAATTCTTCCCAATATTTTCTAAATTTTAATTCCATGGAATATTTAACCGCATGAAAATCAAGGTCGTGTTGAAATTTCTTAAAAATTATAGCAATTATATAAAGACATTCAAGAACCATACAGCTAGTGGGATAATAAATACCAGACAATATATTTGTAAACTCATAAAAATTTGTCAAAAAATTTTTAATTTTAAAAACTATATTCCAATCGGATTCATTCAAAATAGTATCGTCTTCGTCTCTAACATGTCTATTGTTATAAAATTCAGTAATTTAATGTTCAAAACATTCACGTGATTTTAATAATAAGTAAGTTGAGCTCCAGCTATGGCCTAGTCAGTAATAAAGGTTTTTGTATTCGTCATCCCAGCTTCTTCACAAAAGTCTCCAAATGCTTGTTTCTACTATGTGTAATCGTGATATATATAAGTGCATTCCTAATTCGATCAGTTTCATCTTTAACGTGTTTTAAACCGTCTTGTACTATTAAATTAAAAATATGATATACACATCGAATATGAAATAAATAACCACCAAAATCGGGTTGAAGTACTCTATGCAATTTATCGATAGCAACCTTATTTACACTAGCATTGTCGAACGTAAAAGAACGAATTTTATTGTCGCATTTATACTCTCTAATAATGTTCTTGATAGCATTAAATATAGTTTAGGCGTTGTGCGGGTACTTAACAATTTTAAAAGCAATAATTTTTTTATGCATGACCCAAAGTGAGTCTATATAGTGTGCAGTTGTAGCTATATAACCTCTTTTATTAATCTATTCCCACATATCAGAACTTAAAGATATCACACCCCCATATTTTTCTAAATCCTCAATCAATAGTTGTTTTGCTTGAAGAAAATATGCAATTGTATCAGAACGAAGAGTATTTCGACTTACCCCAACGTACCTCAGCTGAAGATATGTTTTGACGTAGTTTACGAAATGTTGGTTGTCCGCTATTGCTAGCGGCAACTCCGCCACGGCAACGAATTTCACCATTCACGTTCGAGCTTCCTCCTCCAAATACATCTATGTAGAAAGTGGCGTAGTAATACCATCGGCGCCAGGAGTACCAAGCAGTAGTTGCGTTTGACCAGCTGGAATCAACCCATGTTTGGCTGCACATGTTTTGTAGTGACGATTGAGGTGGGTTGTTTCAATGCCTTTTTTTCATGTCAGTCGTTGTTGACAGTATTTACATACTGTTTTGGTTTCGGGAATTTCATTGACCATACGACCAATTTAAACCAATTTGAAATGGTCCCAACATTTTGCGTGCTTCTTCCCCTTTCTCTTCTCTCTTGCATCGGGAATATTTAATGTATGATCTTCATCTTGTTCCAAATCAATTGGAAGACTATGATCAATTTCAACGTCATCCAAATCGATTGGATGACTATCTTCATGAACGTTGAGATCTTGAACATTTTCTTGAATTGAGAATTCATTGAGATTGTCGAATTCATTCCCAAATTGATTTTGTGCAAGTGTTTCCCCTTCGAAACCGAATAAATTTCAACAAACAATCGTGAATCCATTTATGAATAATAAAAATTAAATGTAGAAATGTAGAATTGAGAAGTTAATGAAGATTATGTAATAGTGTATTAAATGAATTGTAAAAGTAAAATCAAGATAATAATGTTGTTGATAATTTGTAAATTGTAGAGAGTATAGTAGAGAATGAAAGATTGGTGGAAAAAAAATGTTGATTAATGTGGGCATTTATAGAGAGAGAAAAAAATTAGTGACCAAACGGTCACTGAAATTTCACTTTCTTATTTATTTTAAATATAAGGGGCAAGCCCATGAGCCGCTCGGCTGCTCGTGCTCATGCTCTTTTTTTTTGACGAGTCCGAGCGGCTCGTGGGTTGCTACAGTATGAGTCGAGCGGTCGAGCCGACAAGCCGCTCGGCTCGATTGCCACCACTAGGTGACGAAATGATAAAACTTAAAACCTAAGTTGAAGTTTAGTAATTCAACTAAAAATGAAATAAAAGTCCAGTAACCTAAAATTTAAAATTTCACTGACCGCATATCGTGACAAACAACACAAGAACCAAGTATGAGTAAATTTCATTCACGATTACTTCACTTTCACTGAAATGCCAATCAGGTAAATACACTTCCACTAGGATGTCAATTTTGTGACTTAGACTAATAGAAAGTAATTATGTGACAGTCAATTAAATACGAAATTGAACAAAATACCTTAATTGAGACAAATTAAACATACTGAATACAGTTACCTAATTGAAATAAATTGAAACACGTTTGGTTCTACTAAAAAATTGATTAAAATTCAGATTAAATTCAATAATTAATTTTAACTATATATTTCATAGGATCAACGACTTTTTAATCATGCATTCAACAATTTTTATCAAAATTTACAATAAATAAATAAATTTTACCGAAACCAAACATGGCCTAAGTATATTATCCAACTAACATTTCAATGAAATTATAATTACCGCTAGAGGTAAGCAAAAAAATCGAAAAATTGATCAAATTGACCAAATAAAATCGAGTCGGTCGGTTTGAACAAAAGAAAATGTTTGGTTCAATTAATTTTAACCATAAAAAAGTCAGGTTGGATTGGTTGTGGTTTAAGAAACCAAGCCATCAACTAACCGACCCAACTATTACCCTGTGGAAAAAGGGGGAATTGGATGCAAATCTATATCAGACCTGAATCTTGCTTTTAACTGCAAACTTTGGTGGAAGTTTAGAGAGCAAAAATCACTCTGGAGTCAGGTTTTGTTAGCCAAGTACTGTAGGACCAGCCATGCTAGTACTGTTAATCACAGCACTCAAGATTCTGGAATTTGGAGGAGGATGATTAAAGCCAGAAACATTGCCGAACCCCAAATTGCTTGGAGAATTGGAGAAGGTAAAATTAATTTCAAGTATGATGCTTGGCTAAAGTCTAGAATTATACAAGGGAGACTGACACAGGATTTGCCCCAAGATAAGCTAGTTATGGACTTCAGAAACAATGACGAATGGGATACTACCTCACTGAATATCATTCTACCGGCTGTAGTTAATGAAATTGTGAAGATCCCGATCACTAAGATACTTGATAAGATATTATGGAAACCCAATTCTTCTGGGGAATTTTCCATCTCCTCTTGTATCAATTTATTCAGGCAGGGTAAATCAGTACAATTGGCCTTTAAACATATCTGGGATAAAAGCATTCCTCAAAAAATTAGTTTTTTAGGATGGAGGCTCTAGCATAATTGGCTACCAGTTGATAATATTATCAAGAAGAAATTTGCCATACAATTAGCCTCCAAATGTCAGTGTTGCAGAAACTCAGAAAGTATTAAACATGTATTCTTGGATGGCCGAATTGTAAGGAGGTTTGGTCACATTTCTCCAGGGTTATGAATGTGCAAGAGATTAGAAGTGAACATCCCAGAACTTTACTGATGCACTGGTTCCTACAGAAGAAAGCTAAGCCGGGCGAGATTAGAAATGTTGTCCCACTGGTTGTCATAGGTTTATCTGGTTGGCCAGAAACAATGCGAAGCATAAACGCTATGTAGTAAGGGCAGACAGGATTATCAAGCAAGTATATATCCTGATCAATGCACTCATAAGGGCTGGCAGAATACAACATGCTGGAAGGATCAGGGGAAAAAAACCCACAGCAGTCAAGTGGATTAAACCGGAATTTGGATGGTATAAACTGAATACGGATGGGGCTATGAAGGGTGATTCCCAGACTGCAGGTGGGGGTATACTGAGAAATAACCTGGGGAATCCTATATGGGGATTCCACGAGTATTATGGAGAAGGATCTATCATGGAAGCAGAACTTAGAGCTATGGAAACTGGGTTGAAGTTGTGCTGGTCACAGGGAATCAGGAAAGTATGGGTTGAGACTGATTCTAAGGCGGCCATTACATTGATTAAGCAAAACAAAGGTCCATGGGGAGTCCAATACACATTGCAATCCATTAGATGGCTGCTGGAGAAGATGGAGAACAAGCTTACTCATACTTGGAGGGAGGGCAACCAAGCTGCCGACTGGTTTGCATCCAAGGGGTATGATGATAAAAAATTCAAAGTAATTGAAGCTAATGAATTCTTGGGAAGAATCAAGGATATTGTGAGGCTAGACAGAATTGGCGTGGCAAATATCAGATTAGTGAACTAATTTGATTTTGCATTTGTTTTGTATAAGCCGCATGTGATGTATTTCATTAGTAGTAAGTGTAGAGATTTTGATGTACTCGTGGAGGTAAGGCTCTTCCGTCCCCCTCTTTGCATTGTATTGTTTTCTCTTGAATATATTCATATCCTACGGCTTAGATTTTCAAGCTAGGATATTTGCCAAAAAAAAAAACTAACCGACCCAACCAATTGATAAATTTTTTTATCTTTTATCGTCTACGCCTCTTTTACCGAAATTCCAAGTTCCAAAAGATAAGAAAAGTAACGAAAATATTTTTTTTTCGTAAACTTTGAATTTAGATCGTAATCTCGCTTTCATTTTGCTATAATTATATGTTGGTAAACTATTGTATATATAAGATGATTTTGTAAAAAAAACGGTCCTTTACCATTTACATTTATATATTTTTTGTTACGTACTACACATGCAACCACACATTCTCCCAATAAAATAATATTACACACTGCACATGCAACCGCACTACCCTGTTGGGTACTCATTCTCATCCTCATTTTTTTTTCTTTTCTTCATTTCAACCATAAATTCTCCCAATAAAATAATATTACACACAAATCATCTCTTTTTGTTTCTGTTTTCTTTTTTTAATTATTATAATTATTTTACATTAAAATTGTAAACTTACTATTTTTCCCTTATTAGATATAGTCAATTTTTACTGTTTCTGTCAACTAATGGTCAAATGGATCGTTTCCATCCATTTGGACTCTGGCTGGTACATTTTGAAATATTTGGTTCCGTGGATGGCACAAATCAAATGTTTGGACAAAGTATGCAAAAAAGTGAAAGGTTTGGTACCGTGTCTGCAATTTTTCGTAATTTAAATCTTTTCAAAATAGATTTACCATAATCGTCCCTCTCATTCTCTCTTTACAATCATCTCTAAACCCTCACCCTTACAATCATCTCTTTCTTCAACCTCTATTAATCACTAAAACAATTAACTATCCCATGTGAAATCCCTCAATTACTTACTCCTCCATCAACATTTCGCATTATCACCACCGATTTTAGTCCAAGCATCCCATAAAATCGTTGTATAAAGGAAGAAAAATGATGAAGAATCATATTCACCCAAGAGATTGATAAAGTCTGTAACCGATGGAAAATCATTGAAGAAGGTGAAATCCATAATCTGGACTTCGTTTTTTGTTTCTTTTTTTTTTTTTTTGTGCAAATGCTTTCCAGTGTGTGTGTGTGTGTGTGTGATCTGAATAGGTTTTGTGATCTGATTTGTGTAATTTGTGACCTATTTTGGGTTATTTGAAATTTTTTGGGTAATTTGTGGTTTGATTTAGGTAATTTGTAAATTTTTTTTTATTTTAAATGTGACCTGATTTAGGTACTGTTGTGGTATGATTCAAATTCCATGTGATTTGGTATTTGGTTGATTGCAGAGAGTTTAAGTATTTGGGTTTGTAGAGTTCTAAGTTATGAACGTCAAATTTCAATGATAATTAGGAGTTTGACTTGAAGAATGACTCTTGGATGGCTAAATGTATGTTTTGGAACATTAAACCCGAGAGACGGGCGCTAAGCGCCAAGAAGGAGAAACGGGAAAGAAGCCCCAGCCTGTCAGCGCCGTGGCGCCAGACCCCTGCTGGGGCATTTTTTGTTGGGCGTCGTGGTGCCCCGGCTATGTGTCCTAGGCGGACTTCTAGTTTTTGTTCGGTTTTTAGGACTTCTACTCCATCTTGGACTCCAATAAAAGGTTTTATATATATTGTCACATTGTATCTCCATATTGTAACATTCATATATTATTCTTTTCATCTTCAACAACATATTGAGAGATTAAGAGTTTAGATTTCAATTAAGATTATTGAAATCTTGATATTGTAAATACAAAACTATTGATTATAGTGGAATGTTCTCATCTACCCGTGGTTTTTTCCTGAATTGGATTTTCATGTAAATTCTTGTGCTCTTGTTTTCTTCTTCTTTCTTTCATTATCTTGCGATTCATTTCATAACAAGTGGTATATGAGTGTAGGGTTGATTGCTTCGCATGACGACAACGAAGTATGATATTTCGTTGTTGAATAGAAACACGAGATTTACATTATGGCAAGTGAAGATACGAGTGGTGTTGGCGCTTTGGAAGAAGCCTTGCTTGTCTTTGATAGGATGCCCACTAGTTGGACGCAGATGAAAAGCGACGTAGGAATCGAAAAGCCCAATTTCAAATTCATCTACATCTCTCGAATCAGATTTTTCAAGATGTTCTTAAGGAAAAGTGTGTCGCTGCATTGTAGTTGAAGTTAGAGCAACTTTGCATGACAAAAAGCTTAACCAGCAAGATACACTTAAAACAGCGCTTGAATTCTCACCAGGTGTTTGAAGGTACGTCATTGGATGATCACTTAACTATGTTTAAAGAAATCGTGGCTAATTTAGAGACACCAGAGGTTAAGTGTGACGAGGAGGACTTGGCCTTAATGTTGTTATGTTCACTGCCACTATCATACATGACTTTTAGGGATACTATTTTCTATAGTCGGGATACTCTCACCGTGAAAGAGGTCTATGATGTTTTATTATCTAAGGAGAAGATGTTGCATCTTACTGGAAGATCTGGAAATCATGCTGAAGGCTTGATTGTGCGTAGGAGGAATCAGGATAGGGATTCTGGCATAAATATGAGGGGCATATCGAAATCTAGACATGCTAAGAAGACATGTCATTACTGTAAAAAGAAGGAACATATCAGAGCTTATTGCTTTGCCTTGAAAAATAGAAACAAATTTGTTGGTACTAAAGACAAAGGAAAGCAGTATGTTAATGCAGCGGAAGCCGATATTGTTGAAGATGAGCAAAGTGGTGGAGAGCTTCTTGTGATTTCTGACATGGACTCTAAAACTTGAATTGAATGGGTTCTTGACTCGACTTGTACTTTTCATATGTGTCCTAACAGGGACTGATTTTCTACACATGAAGAAGTTTCGAGAAGTGTTGTGATTATAGAAAACAACGCACCTTGTAGAATTGCTGGAGCTGGTACAGTCTAAATCAAGATGTTTGATAGAGTTATCAAAATACTTATAGATGTAAGACATATTCCAGAACTGAAGCGGAATCTCATATCTTTGAGTGCATTTGACTCAAAGGACTACAAATACAGCAGTGAATGTGTAGTTCTGAAAGTGAGCAAGGGTGCTCTTGTTGTCATGAAGGGGCATAAAAACTCTACACATTTATATATTTTGCACGGGTCCACTGTGGTTGGTGATGCAGCAGTTTCTACTTCTTCTTTGGCAGATGATAAAGTTACAAAACTTTGGCATATGAGACTCGAGCATATGAGTGAGAATAGGATAAGTAAAAGGGGACTTCTTGATGGGCAGAAGATCAGTAAAATGGAGTTTTGTAAGCATTATGTCCTTGGAAAACAGAAAGAGAGTCAGATTTACTAAAGGAAGACACAACACGAAGGGAACACTTGAAAATATTCATTCAGATCTTTGGGGACCAGCTAGGGTACCATCTAAATGCGGTTATTATTACTTGTTGACAGTAATTGATTATTTCTCCAGGAAAGTTTGGGTATTCTTCTTGAAGCAGAAGAGTGATGTGTTTGAGACATTTAAAGAGTGGAAAACATTGGTAGAAAAGCAGACTAAAAAGTAAGTAAAATGTCTACGCACTGATAATGGGTTGGAGTTTTGCTCAGATGAATTCAATAGCTTCTGCAAGGCTAAAGGCATCTTAAGACACTTGGCAGTGCCTGGAACTTCTCGACGGAATGGTGTGGCAGAACGGATGAACAGACCTTGATAGAAAAGGTTCGTTATATGCTTTCAAATTCTGGTTGTTTAAATCTTTTTGGGTTGAAGCTGCTATTACATCTTGTTTTCTGATCAATCTTTTTGGAGGAAGTTTAAAATATTTGAGTTTGTAGAGTTCTGAATTATGGAGATCAAATTTTAATGATAATTAGGAGTTTGACTTGAAGAATGACTCTTGGATGGCTAAAGACATGTTTTGGAACATTAAACCTAAGAGACGGGCACCACGACACCAAGGAGTGGCGCCGCAGCATCAAGAAGGAGAAACAGGGCAGAAGCCATGGTGCTGGGGCGTCGGCAGGAGACGTCGCGGCGCCACGACCCCTACTAGAGCTTTTTGCTCGACGCTCCGACTGCGTGTCCTATGCGCACTTCTGGTTTTTGTTCGATTTTTTGAACTTCTACTTCATCTTGGACTCCAATAAGAGGTTCTATATATCGCCACATTGTATCTCAATATTGTAACATTCATATATTATTCTTTTCATCTTCAACAACATATTGAGAGTTTAGATTTCAATTGAGATTATTGAAATCTTGATATTGTAAATACAAAATTATTGATTATAGTGGATTGTTCTCCTCTATCCGTGGTTTTTTCCCAAATTGGGTTTCCACGTAAATTCTTGTGTTCTTGTTTTCTTCTTCATTATTTCATTATCGTCATTATCTTGCGATTCGTTTTATAACAGGTACTATGTGACCTCATCTTGATATATATGACCTGATTTTGTTATATGGTCACACATTTCACGAAAGTGGTGGAATTGTGAGAGAAAAGTAATGATGGTGGTGATGATATATGTCCAACGTGTTACAGACTAACATTGTCAACGATGTGAATATCGAATTATAATAAATGAGGGTTGTAGATGAGTTTTTGCATTAGTTTAGTGAACAGAAACATTCTTTTTTGATAGAGTCTTGCTCTTTTATTTATTTTCCATGTCAATTTTAAGAATAGTCCACCATAGTATTGACAATTGGATTAAATGAGGTTGTAGCTGGGGTTTTACATTTGTTTGCTAATCAGGATCTTGGATTTGGAAAATGAAGTGGAAATTATATTTGAAGTGAACAGAAATGTAGTATAACCTTATTAGTACTGAGGGTAGACATTTATTGTCTATTTTATTTATTTCCCTACTTATTTTAGCTCAAACTTTAAGAGTTTCGTTTGCATTTGTACATGTTTTTATTTAGTTCAATGAACAAATATTGCCAATTTAAGAATATAATAATACTGAATGAAACTATTTTTTTTACTGTGCTTTAAATGTAAAGCTCTTAGCAACCATTTTTGTTTGTTGAAGTTCTTGGAGTGATGTTAGTCTACCTCATCAGCACAATGGATAGGTTACCTTCGTCATATTACAACAATAACATTTTTTTTCCCCATATTGTATAGTTACTTAAGGACTTTCTTTTTAAATTATTACAAACGTGATTGTGGTGTTTTCGTCGTCAAGTACGCACATTACTTGATCCACAACAATCTCGCAAACATGTCCATGTCATTTGATGTTCGACTGAAATTGTGGTACTGTTGTTCAAAAATAGACAAGTTAGAAACGTTAGAAGGATAGGAAAATCAAAGATGAATTCACGTGAACACAATTGCTTTGACAATAATATTTTAGGTATATTTTTTTTATATAAAAATTGGTTTCTTTGTACATGTGGATGATTGTTTTTCACCAATGAGCACAAAAGATAATAGGTCACATCTTCTTCATCATACTTTACCTCTAAAATCTTCAAATCAAAAACGATTTCTTTAAAAAACAACCAAGTGTTCTTCCAAATATCCGTCTTATGTTATGCAATGAGAATACAAAAGCTAGTTTAGGTGCAATTTGCTAGTTAGACTCTTAATCGTACACAATTGCTCCAACTTCAACCATAACGTAGTTGCAGTTTTCTCCTACAAAATATCCTGAAAAAAATTATTTGAAAGATGAAAATGAAGATGAATTTTTGAAAGTGCCTTATGATCCTTACGTTAATTCTCCTCCGTCGTCCAAGTTGTTGTGGGCGTTTTGTCAAATTCGAACAACGCATCATCCAAATTTATTTGAATGAGTACTGCTCACATCTTTACTTGTCATAACGAGAATTTAGTGCTACGATCTAAAAGTGAAATGTCATATTTCATACTTGTCATCAATGAAAAAAAAAAATCTCTAATAAATCAAACCAAAACTATAATATCCACTTGTTGTGGCCGAACGAGGGTATATGACACGATATGAAGTATTGATCACAACAACAAAAACACATGAAACAAGAATTTAATTTGATAAATGAATGTGAGATTTTATTCACTAATAAGGAAGACAAATTATAACATTATTGTATTCCTTTACAATTCTAACTTACAATAATCAATCAATTAACTTGTAAAGAAGAATAAACTACTTATAGGGGTACATGTCATATCATAATAATAGCCCTAAAGATGAAAACTAAGTTAGAAAAAGGGGTGAAATAAATAAACCAAGGAAAATCTCGAACAACGTGATGCTCGAGCGCTAGGCGAGTGCTAGGCATGGCGCTCGAGCGGCAAGCGAGCGTGAAGCTAGCGCCATCAAATCCTTGACGTCTTCAAAGCTCAATACATCAAACCACGCAACCCTAGTTAGAATTTGGGTCAAACCCAACAGCTATATTAATTCTAAGAGTTCTATCTGGGCTCAGTTTTTACTGGGCAAATATTGTAGAGGGACACATCATTTGCTTGCAGCAGTTTCCTATTCAGCCTCTTCTATTTGGAAGAGGCTGAAGAGATTTGGACAGTACGCTGAGCCACATATTGCGTGGTGTCTTGGGATAGGGCAAGTCTTCTTCTGGCACGACTGTTGGATGTGTGATTCTACATTGGCATCTATTTTTCCACACAGACAACATACATCTGCGAAGGTACAAGACTTTTTCAATGAGACTAGATGGGATTTCAGGCGTTTAATTCAGGCTCTCCCACCTGCGATGGCAGAGAAGATTACGGCCATTCCAATTTGCCTTTATGTATGTGATCATATTTTTTAGAGGGCCACATCAGATGGTAGATTTACTACTAAATCCGCATGGCAACTGATTCGCTCTAGCAGGCCAGTGCAGCATTCCTTTCGTCTTCTGTGGAACCCTATTATACCTCCTACCGTCTCATTCTTCTGTTGGAGATTATGGCAAGACTTAATACCAACTGATGTAATTATCTAGAGGATGATAGGTAGTCAATTGGCTTCCCGATGTCGGTGTTGCTCAAAGATTGAGACCATCACTCACATTTTTACCGGCAGTTGTATTTCGAACCATGTTTGGCAACATTTTGGGGCATTATTTCAGATTACCATGAGTGCGGGAGAGAGTGTTAGACAGAGATTTCTGAAATGGAGGTACTCTGGACAGTTTGCCAGGAGCGGGCACATTCGCATCATTATTCCTCTATTGATTTTCTGGTCTCTTTGGACTGAGAGGAATAATGCCAAGCACGAGAGCATACGTATGAGTTCAAGACGTATTATATGGAAAGTTTATCGTATGATATCCTTCCTCCATATTGGTAGACTTTTTCGACCGTCACATTGGCGTAATGACATGCAGCTTGCTAAATTTTTTGGTATTTCGCTGACTCTCCTCGCATCTCCTTTCCCTATCATGGTTTGGTGGCTCACTCCATCTAATGGATCTGTCGAGATCAACACTGATAGTTGTGTCAAGGACGGGTTTGCGAGTGGGGGGAGGCATCATTAGGGATTACGCATGCAAATGCATCAGGGCTTTCTCAGCTTCATATGGACAATGCATGATATTAGAGGCTGAACTTAGGGCTATTCGTGATGGGATACTTTTGGCTAGAGATCTTGGTTTTCAGATATTTGGGTTGAGGCAGACTCAACTATTGTCATTCACTGCATCACTAGAGGTGGCGGACCGTGGCCTATTCAGGGGACTCTCAGACAGGTTGCAGATATTATTTCCTTTAACAGAAATACAGTTTCCCACATTTTCAGAGAGGGAAATCAAGTTGCCGATGCACTTGCTACCGAATGATGGCATCATCGTAGATACTAGAAATATGGACCAACAGATTTACCACGTCATATCAGGGCTCGTTTAGATTGACAGACATGGTCTGCCTAGCATTAGAGCTTAATTCTTTGTTTCCGTCTTTTCTCTTACTTTTGCTCACATTTGCACTCATTGTAAGGAAAGTAGTACTTTCTTTTTTATTGCATTACTCTACTTTTATTGTAAGGGAAGTAAAACTCTATTTATTTCTGCTTTACTTTACTCTTGATGTAATGGAAGTAGTACTTCCTCATTTATTGCTTTACTTTCTTTCAGTTGTAACCACGATATTCCTCCGCCACAAGTGAGGACATATTAATAAAATCTCGGAGGTACCGCCCTCCTTCCACTAAAAAAAACAGCTATATTAATTGAACATATGGAAAAGTGGTCTCATTTTAGTATTAATAGAAATAGCGAAATTATTTATTTAGCCGGTTAAAATTACTTGCTAAAATTTGATACTCTAAGTATGATTTTTTTTTTTAAAGCGTGCTTTTTCAAATTTAAATTTTTGTTACTAAGTTAAATGTAATAAAATACATATTCTTTAAAATTGTTAACTAAAAATATATTTATAGTTGTAAATTATTTTTTCAATTTGTATTTAACTATCAAAAATCTTAGGGTAATTAGCGCAAAACGTCTTTACTTTTACACGGTTTTGTGCAAAACGTCCCTACCTTTCATTTCTTGGTGCAGAACATTCTTACATTTTCAATTTTTGGCACAAAACGTCCTTTTTGACCATTTTACCCTTATATTGAAATAAAACACAAACACAAAAATAAAGAAAAATAAGGAATAATTTTCAATCTTACTCCTAAACTTCTAAAAAATACAAATCAATCCGAAACTTATAAAAATATTAAAAAGAACAAAAAAATCTCTTTTGCCCCTTTTTAGCCGAATACATAAGCTCATTTTTCCGGCGACTCCAGGCCGTCCAAACCGTCAGATATTGGTTCCAACATGTTCTCCTCATTACCCTTTACAACTACATACTAAGAAATCCTCATAACTCGTTGTAAGTTGGTCGGAAATCAAATTCAAAAATCGCAGCTTGAAAATCGATTAAACACCCACAACTCGTCGTTCGGCCACCCAACCGGTCGGAATTCACCATTGGTCAACTCCCCTCATAAAGTCAAAGCTATTTATATAAACAATTTCCTCCAACAAGCAACTAACAACCACCAATTTCAAAGAAAAATAGTCCAATCGCTACGCTCGCGAGTTTGCACCAGCGAACATTTCAGACCCAAATTAAAGATGATTGTAGCCAAATTGAAGGGGACCCATGGCTGGACTAGGTGCGCCAGGTGATGGAGAACCCAACCCAGGTGGTCTGCCACCATAGGTCGTCACAGTGGCTTCAGAATTGGAGGAAAACTGGTGCGGTGTCATGATAATCGCGAGGACATCTTTCAATTTGAAATTCAGATCTTATATTTACTATTTGGGCTAAATTGTTTAGATGTTCGAGGTCATCTTGAGTATGGGAGTTGGCCGGTGGTATGTTCCGGCCAGGAAAGTGGTCGGACGGCGTGATTCCAGAGTTTAACCGCATTTCATGCGGTGAAGTTTGTAACTCGATTCCGGTCAAATCTGCCGGGGGTAGGGGCTGATGGTTGGGTGGGTTGTGAAGATGGCAATAAGGGCATCAAGGTGGTATGTTGGTCCGACAGCCAAGGTGATCGGAATTTGGGGATTTTGCCTTCAAATGTGGCAGTTTAGAAGTTGATGATTTTTTCAAATTTGTGACTAATTTGCACATTTTTAAAAGTCTGAACCCATAATTGCAATTTATTCTTTATTTTTCTTTTCTTTTGTGTTTTTTTTATTTCAATAGAAGGGTAAAATTGTCAAAAATGAAGTTTCACACCAAAAATTGGAAAGGTAAGGACGTCCTGCACCAAGAAACGAAAAGTAGTGACGTTTTGCACAAAATCGTGTAAAGATAGGGACGTTTTGCGCTAATTACCCAAAATCTTAAAGGTACTGAAATACTTATTCTTTTAACATTATTAACTAAAAAATTGTTTGTAAAATTTGTTGATTGTAATGCATTTTTTTAAAAAAAAAATTAATTTTGTTTAATTACAAAAATTCTACAAATTAATTAAATTTAATTATTGAATGTCGCATAACATTGAGGCCAGCTTTCGAACCATCATCTCACTGCAAGCTTCTTCACTTTTGTGGTTTAACATTCAATGTTTAATTGTCCGGATTTCTCCACAATACAATATTCAATTGGATTTTAGCGACCAATTCTTAGTGCATTATGATGGATTGAATGTGTTGTCCATACCAAAACTGATTTTGAAGGAAAAAATCAGTGTATTTTCTTTTTCATTCTTTAATTCGGTGCCATCATCATTTAGGAAAATTGTAGACCCAAAAAACGTGAACAAGTAAAGAGAAAAAAAAATTACTTTAAAGTTCATCATTCTTTGCACCAGGGACGTAGCCAGAATTGATCTTCGCCCCCGAAATTTTTTTTTTTAACTAAGAGAATTGAAAACTACAATTTTGATTACTAAAATAGTACTGAAATTCAATGTTCAATTCAATCATTACTGACTATTCTACTACTTAATTCTTAAATTCAAATAACCAATAACTAACACAATTACACAAACTAACAGCAACTACTCTACTTAATTCTTAAATTCAAATATTCAAGAATAAGACTTATTAGGATTGAACACACAAAATGACGAAATCAACTTTAACAGTGCACCAGTCACAAATCACAATCTCAATATCTTCCTTTCAATAAGAAATCAAAATTATACACTAGACAAAACAAGTAAACATGCATTATGCATAAACCAGCTTGGGAATTGGGTTTTAATTAGTTGGGCTTGAGAATTGGGAACTTAGGTTTTGGATTGGATTTTGGCTATTTATTTATTTAAGTAACTATTGGATTTTTGTTTAGATCTAAGATTTTTGTATGGTTGAATTTTAAAGTGTAAGTTATTTGCTCAATATTTATTAATGGAAAAAAAAAAAATTTCAAAATTTTGGGGCGAGTCAAAATCTTGGGGGGGGGGGGGTGCGAAACCAAAAAATACATTACAAATTAACTACGAATAGTGCACAACGGACCCAGCTCCGTCCTTGCTTTGCACAAAATTGGTTTGTGAATGCGGGTATTACTTCTTGAGGAACCTTAACGAAGATTCTATTTGGACTCCATCTTACGGACATAAGAACTTAACAAATGGGCAATGGGTGATGCGATAAAGGCAGAAAATACTTGAACATGAGATAGTTTTCAAGAATCGGGTACTTTTTTTCATCGTTCAAAGTGCTGCAGCGATATTGCACAAGGCTAGTTTTATAATGTTGCCCGGAAAATGTAATAACTCTAGTTCATCGAGCCATCTTTCCAAAAATCTAAAAAAAGCACAAAAATGTAAAATTAATTGAAAATTTTCTATAAATTAATTCGGTGTCTAACTTGTCCCAACAGTTTTAACAATAGTTTGAGATGTTAGATTAATAATATAGTGATGCAGTTTTTAGTTAATATTTCCTAATTGGATCCCAAGTTTCCGTTTCCCAGTGGAATTGCGTTTGGTAAAAAAATTGCCATAAAGTCAATATTTCCTAATTCTAATAACCCACTACTACTATATAGTCTGTCTCTTCAAGAATCACGAAACCAACTCAAGTCTGAAATTGGTGCGATTCTGATTTTTTGTTGCATACAACCAACCGATTCATTATTTTCATTCATCTTCAACAATGTTTAATAACGCAAAGTATGATTCTCAATTCTGCATTTTTCCTAAAGATCTGCACTATAAGGTTACGAAGGTCGGAGAAGAATCAGTTACGTGCAGTGATGATCATCATCAACGTCAAATCAATATAAAATTTTCTTGCAAATCCATCATTGATTTGATCGACCCCTCATTTAATGAATTATTTTCTCGGAATCAACAAGTTGTGGCAGAAATCAAAATTCGCGAAATTTCAAATTCTATTTGCATGGAGTATGATGAGTTCCTCAACTATCGCAAGGCTCGGGAAATCCTCCTCGAGGCTGTTAAGACTTTGCCTCTTAAGTGCTATCACAATTGCTTATTTTTTGTCGAGAAAGTATATGTTAGTTTAAGGGAAATTGCTACAGGAATGTCTCCAAGTCACAATCTTTTGCTTTTGCATGTGGATGCATATCTTGTATTACATCACTTTCTTGATAATGCGTCCGGGTTTCGTCAAGTACTTGAGAATTTCATAGCGGAAAGCAATGGTGTGGTTCCGGCTAGTGACTGTTCAATTAAATCCCTCAAGAGAAAGAGAATTCAAGATTATACTAATGATAGTGAAAGTTGCAGTATATGCCTCGATGAGTTTTCTGAAGGGTCTGAAGTGACATGCATGCCGTGCTCGCACTCCTTTCATTGCAATTGCATTGATGAATGGTTAAGGAAAAATCATAATTGTCCACTTTGCCGTTTTGAGATGACAATTAGTTTAGATCTATCTACAAAATCTGCTTAATATTAATTTTAGTTTTATATATCTTAGCAAAGCCTTATTGGATTTAACCGCAAATTGCTTGGATTTTGAAATCTAACGCTAGCCATAATATGTTATATGTTATGATTCTTTCGTTTTCTCCTTGCTATTACTGTATTTTTTTTTCATCGCGTAGAAGGAAAATTCAAATATAAGAATTAAGTGATCCCGAGAATTTTATTGATTTTCTATTTTATTTCTTATGATTGAGGTTAAACATGTTGTAAGAAACGAATTCAAAATAAAACATTCTTGAAGATGAAAATAATTTTTTGGAAAATAATGAAATACATAAGAGGTGTGATTAACAATTACCTTAATTTCATAACCCCATTCCACCGTCGAAATCATCTTCATCTTTACCCCGTGTCTAATGGCCAATATTTGAAAACACTTTTTTATACCTATTCATTCTTAATCACATTCAGAATAGCCCTTACCTCAACCAATGTGTTCGCTGTAAGAAAATTTTTACCATTGCTTAGAGATATCAATCACATTTTTTGACCACTTTGTCTCATAGTGAGACCCACTATTTTGAAAAAAATGGTCTAAAAATTCATTTTGATGTTAATATAATGTGAAACAAACAAGATCAATTGACACCATGAATGTACTAAATAACATTTTTCTTATGACTTGAAAATTACTTAATCATAACAAAAAATTAACAAATTCTTGATATGTTTCCGAGTTGTCTCATATAAAGCTCACAATATATAGATATCATAATGAAACATTTGAAAACAAGGTTAGAAATTTGACTCTACAAATTAAAACTACTATTACAAACAAAATGATGTTAAACAAACATAAATGTAATTGAACGATAATCTCATTACTGCAAATTATCTATTTAACAAAGCAAGATACCATTAAAATTAGAAGTCTTCATCAATCTTGAACACATGGGTATCTCCATTTCCATTCAAACTCGACATCACTGATGCTTTCTGGTATTCACCAACCCTCTTCTCAAAGAAATTCGTTTTCCCCTGCAAACTGATCAATTCCATCCAATCAAATGGGTTTTGCACATTGTATAATTTGCTGTACCCAAGTTCATTCAACAGTCGATCAGCTACGAATTCAATGTACTGACTCATCAGATCGCCGTTCATCCCAACCAGGGCACAAGGAAGGGCGTCGCAAACAAATTCCCTCTCAATTTCTACCGCATCAGCAATAATCCCCTTGACTCGATCCTCACTCAGTTTCATCCTCAGCAGGCTGTAGAGCAAGCACGCAAAATCACAGTGTAAGCCCTCATCTCGAGAGATCAACTCGTTCGAGAAAGTTAGTCCAGGCATTAATCCTCGCTTTTTTAGCCAAAATATTGCGCAGAAGCTTCCCGAGAAGAAAATCCCTTCAACGCAAGCGAAGGCGAGTATACGCTCAGCAAAGGATTCTGAGCCGTCGATCCAGCGGAGGGCCCACTTGGCCTTCTTCTCCACACAAGGAACGGTCTCGATTGCATGGAAAAGCCTATTCTTCTCCTCCGAATCCTTGATATAAGATTCAAGAAGAAGACTGTACATCTCGGAATGGATATTCTCAATCGCGATTTGGAACCCATAAAACGCACGAGCCTCCGAGATTTGAACCTCCTTCATGAACCTTCCAGCGAGGTTCTCCAAAACGATGCCGTCTGAGGCGGCGAAAAATGCAAGAATGTGCTTAATGAAATGCTTCTCGTCCTCAGTCAGTTTTTCCCAGTGCTGTATATCCTGGGACAAATCGACCTCTTCCGCCGTCCAAAACGAGGCCTCTGCTTTCTTGTACATTTCCCAAATTTTGGGATACTGAATTGGAAACATGCAGAACCGATCTGAGTTTGGGGTTAGGATGGGCTCTTCGGGTATTGAAGGCATTTTTGGGGAGAATTTGATAAAAGGGTTTCTAGGGTTTGGATCAAAAGAAGAGAATGGTTTGTCTGGGGAAATATGGATGATAGTGTGAACTTTAAATAGAGGGAGAAAATGGAATTTGAATGAGAAAATATGAGCGCGGGATTTGAAATTTGGGAAGAAAGCTTGCGCGAGAATGAACCCCAAATTGGGATATTATTGAAATTAAACAATATTAATGTTTTGCCGCCAGCCAGCATTATAAGGGGATGACTTACGAGGATCTTTTGTTTTGCCGCTCACATTCACTCATTAATTTTGCACATAAATTAAAATATATCAAAATCCACGTACTTCCATCAAAGTCAATAATTAATTTTAATCACATTGTTCAAATAGGGGCTACAATTCACAAACGATACGTCAAAGGTTAATTTTAGAAGTTGATGAAATGTGTGGTTGAAAAATTATAGATTTTCATATAATTAAAATTAATTGTTGATTTTAATTTTTACCAAACTGTGGAGTATAATTTTACAGCCCGTTTGGTAAGGTTTAAAATTCAATTAAAATTGAAAATATAGTCTTTATTGGGTCTCACCACCCGTCTAATAAAAGTCAACAATAACGACTATATTTTTAATTTTAATCTGATTTTAATTTCTAACAAACACCATCGGCTGACTACATAATTTATGCCTTTCCTATTAAAAATCATGAAATAATTTAATTTTGAAATTGGGTTTCCCGCTGTGGTCCCATACGGTGAGCAATTAATGGAAGGAAAGAGACGTTTAGTTTGGAGCGTACAGTGTAAGATAAAGATTGGTTTGAATTTTATTTAAAAATTTGGACTAAACTTGCGAGGGAAGCTGTGTACCAATACAATTAACTGCAATCACTTCAAATTTGAATTTCAGCTTGGAACGAAAACAAATCAGTAGCATGTTAAGAGGGTGTTTGGTAGAGATTAAAATCAGATTAAAATTGAAAATATAGTCGTTATTGTTGACTTTTATTAGACGGGTGGGACCCAATAACGGCCATATTTTCAATTTTAATTGAATTTTAAGCCTTGCCAAACATGCTCTAAATTTTCCTCTTCGAAAACTACAAAAATATCCTCCAGTTTAAAAAAACAAATTTTCTCATTTTACCACATCGCTGAAAGCAAAATTCAAAACTATTGAATGAAAATGTTTTCTTGTTGTTTGAAAGCCTCCAATTTCCATGAAATCCATTTTCCTCTCTTCCCACTTTTGAATGAAAATGTTTTCTTGTTGTTTTGATGGTTTTTGGTTTTCCACCTTTTTTTTATTTTTTCTATTTTTGCAATTGGAAAAAATTATAGACCTAGTAAAAAAAATGATCAATTTCATGCAAAACAAAGTCAAACGAATGGCATTCGATACGATAATTTAAATTTAAATTTTTTTTGCTTTTTTTTTACAATTGGAATAAATTCTAGACCCAATGGTAAAAAAAAATTATCACTTTAATGAACAATTTTCATGAAAAATAAAGTCAAACAAATACCAAACTTTCAACATTTTTCAGGTGAAAAATTATATCAACCAAACTCAATTAATTACAATTCCCGGTAAAATAATTTTTAAACAATTCAATTCCATGTAATTCATTTTCTTTCCACATATTTTCCACATTTGCAATCAAACGGATCCTTAGTTTTTTTTTCAATATATTTGCATTATTATTTTTATTTTTTATTCCACATTTTAATTGTAATAAAAATCCTCACAACTTAGCTTATTATTATATTTAGGATGTGTTTGAACCACATTATTTTGAAAAAATATATTCTGGAATAGTAGTTTAATGGAGAATGTGTAGTTGAAAATGAAGGAAAAGTTATTGAGTTGATGAAAAATATTATTTTATTGAAGAACGTGTTGTTGAAAATAAGTAAGAATGAAAATGAAAATGAAAATGTAAATGTGTACCAAACATGAGCTTAAATTTAAACTTTTTGTCGTGTTTTTTTATTGTTAACCTTCAATTAATTAGCATATCTTCACTCTGATGACTATTCATGAAATACGTGAGCATGCTTTAAAATGAGTAAAAATATATTTTGTCAACTTTAGTACTTTTTGCTTTTTGCTTATTTAAAAATATAAGAGGCAAATCAATCTTTTCCATTAAAAAAATGAGATTTATATTTTCATAAAAAGGAATAAAAAAATAAAATTATATTTGAACATTATTCAATGTCAATCTTTTGAAGTTTTAATATTATGAGAATAAAATTTAAGTTTTTAAACTTCTTCCAGCATAAATATTATACTCCGTCACTTCAAAGTGACTTGTATTAAAATTATGTTGGTGCGCAAAGCCTTGCAATAACTCGAACCAAACACGAACAATAATTTACACTACGTTTCAAGTCATTTGTTAGCGCTTTCCTTAAGACAATATTTGTCCATCACCTAATGAGCATACAAGGGAACCAAATTCACTCAAGGATACAAGAGATATTTGTCGATGACTGTGCATTCAACGATGATGAACCCAACAATCAAGACGTAAATGAATATGAAAGCCTTTTTAATCTAGGTCTGCAGTATTCCCCAAACAAAAAAAATGTTTGAAATGAAGATATGAATGCACAATTTTTTAAGAGAAGAAGAAGGTGATTGGAGGAAGAAGAATGTAAGAATTTTCTTGATCCAAAATTACTAATTTTGGAGTGAATTTGAAACTCCTTGATCCAAAACAGTATGTTTTCATTTTATACGTAATGGTGCCATTTGGGGGCATGATGGTTCAAAATTGGCGGTGAGATTCGCCAAGTTATTGACAAAAGGTATTAGTTGAGAAGATGCAATGATAGGAGCAGATTTCAGCGGAGGGTTTGATTTGTCTAATACATAATACATTAATCACAATAAGTGTCAACTATGTTTATTATAATTACCACACTTAAACACAACAGCAGCATATTCAAATATACCAAGTGCAGCTGAAGCTCCACATCATATTATAAATGACGGAAGAAAGCCTCTGAATGAGGGAACTCTCATCTCCTTCTACGCACAATCAACACAGCTTAAAAGACAGGTCCACATATCCCAGACACAATTCGATAATTGGGTGAGAGGGAAATTGAGCGGACAATATTAGTAGCTGATGTGCCATAATTTATGGGTTTTCAGCACGGTCAAGTTACGAAACTATTTGTGCACCTTCGTTCAGTTTTTTTTTTTTCTCTTTCTTTTCTGGCTCTGATACCACTGTCTGCAGGTTAGAGAAAACGATGTGTTGGTGCACTGGGAATAATAACGTGCTACTGCACCAAATAAAGTGAAGAAAAGGAGAGGAAAATTGAGAAGAGTTGGTACTGAATTGATTCACTTTATTCATTAACCCACAGCCTTTTATGTAGGCAATTACAAAACTGGCTTCAATAGGCAAAAGAAAATCTACCACAACAATCAATTTCTAAACAACTCTAACCAGTAACAAAATGTCTATAGACTCGGACAAAATACAAACTAACAGTATCTAATTTAAATAAATAAATCTCAACACTTTACCCATGGTTATTATTTGTTCACTAAAATATAAAAGGTTACCCAATGCTCACTAAACTATACAGCTGGACAAAATTATGCTGCTTCTTGTTTGAAAGTCTTAGGGAAATATTTGTTTTAGATGAAATTGTTAGGAAACTTGGTTACTAGTTGACTAAGTCTTAATAGCTTGCTTAGTCTATTTACTTGTTTGTTCTTTTCTGTTAGAATAAGCCCTAATTTGTAGTGTGTAGTTAGCCACGATATGAGTATTGTAAATCGTGGTTGTATTTGCTATTTTTCTATTTTGTAATGGTTATAAATAGCCTCCTCTGAGAAGATGAATATATAAGCTTAAGAGTTAAAAATTCATTTTTAACATAAATTGACTCTTGGGTAAATTAATGAATAGTTCAGTGAGCATTGATTAATATTTTATAATTTAGCGAACAAGTAATAATCATGTGTAAAGTTCAATAGGCAGTAATTTAATTAAGTATGTGGGTGAGCCACCATAACGTTTCACTTCTACCATCATTCTTCAAAATTGGAGACAGGTATAGATTTCTAGAAAACAGGTAAGGATAGCAAAAAAGCTCGTTGGCTCGGGCTCGGCTCGAAAAAAGCTCGAACCGGCCCGGCTCGGGCTCGGTTACAATGAGACTGCTCGGGCCGAGCCTCATTTTTTTGGGCAGGCTTTGCTCGGCTCGACTCGGGCCCAAAAAAGCTCGGCACAAAAAAGCTCGAGTTGAGCCCAAGTTTTTTTCTTTAATTTATAATACGTATAAACCGTACAAATTTTAAGTTTTTTAAGTAAAAAATGTAGATTTTACATTAAAAAAAATAAAAAAAAACCGAGCAGGCCCGGGCTCGACTCGGCCCGCTAAGGCTCAGACCAAAAGCTCGAGACGAGCCTTATTTTTTTGATCGGGCTCGGTTCGGGCCAAAAAAAGCTCGGAACAAAAAAGCTCGAGCCGAGCCCAAGCTTTTTTTTTTTTTTTGACTCGGCTCGTTGACATCCCTAAAAACAGGTATATCCTTGATTCCTTCGCTCGTGGTTCCCCATCCTACTGGATGCGGTGTCTGATATGGTTGCCAGATGTTTATGAGTTAAGCACCTATTTGTCTACCATTTTCTCTTCTTTTTTTAAAATTTATTTTTAATTACACGTTTTTAGAATAAAAATATTTTACACGTAAATTAAAAATTTTTATTACTTTCGAATTATACGTTTTCTAAAAAATCATTTTTCCAAACCTCATTTCCCAAATAAAAAAACTATTTTTTATGGGCATCAAACAAGGGGGGCTACATTGTATGATTAGTCACTCAATTTATATTTCTATCATAATTACTTATTGAACTTTAAATATTTTTGAGTGATCACTAAATTTAACCTTATGATTGGTATTTATCCCCAAAATATTTGGAGATATGCACTCAAAAGGTTTATATTGCACTCCGACACTCTCGCCATATTTTATTAGTCATTGGACTTATACTTCCATCACGATTTACTCTCTAAATCTTAAAATGTTTTTCGAGTAATCACTGAACTTTACTAACTGAATCCAACTGTTCAAAAATTAAAATCTTGAAGTATATAATGCCATCCACGAAGATGGCGACCTTATTTTCTCTTGAATTATCTTGCGACAACTCTAAGAAATAGTATTTTGCTAGTCTTTATTAGTAATATTGACTCTAAATTAGAAATTTCATTGTCAGTTGAGAATAATTTTTTATTTTCTTGATTTTGGTCTACAATCTCAATCGAACTAAAGAAATAATTTCTCTATTTTATTTTCTACATGTAGAAGGAGATTATGATCTAAATTAAGATTCGTGTCAATTTAAAACTAACATTCTTCTTTTCTCTTGAACATAGTTTTCGACGACTCGAGAAATTATATCTTTTTGACCAATATCAGTACTCTTATCTTAGATTCATTATTTAGTTTATATGTATCTTATTTTATTTTCTTGATCTAGATCAAATATTATAGAAAATCAATTTTACTCGAAAATATTATGAAGCTCAACAATCACTCAAAAATATTTTAAAATTCAGTGAGTGAAGTTTAATGGAGATTTCCCTGTTTGAAACCCATTTTGAGGAGAATAGAAATTTTAGAATAGTGATTAATGTGAAAATGTGCGATGGAAAAGTGATGAAAAGTTTTTGATTTGTGTGTAATATTATTTTATTTGGAGAATGAATGGTTGAAATTAAGAATGAGAATGAGAAATTAATGGGTATCAAACGAGGATTTAAGTTCAATGATTAAAAAATTTGTGATGCTACTCGTTAAAATCAGTAACCAATCGAAAATATTTTAAAGCTCAGACATTGCGATTCAATGTAGTACATGTAAAAGTTCGGCGATCCCTCAAAAAATTTCAAAGTTCAGTGGGTACAATGAAAGATAAAAATAAATTTGATGACAAATGAAACTTTTAACTCTTTTATCCATCAACTATTCATAAATATTTTTATGAAACTGCAATTATTCGATTATTTCTATTTATTTATATTTGAGTTTATAAAGAATAATATTGTCAATTCGTTTGTGCCGAGTTGAGAACTTTCTTCCCAGAGCTGATTTTTTTAAATTATTTAAATCAGATTGAAGGGTTTGTGAATGAATATTGACTAGACCTTTTAAAATTGCAAAACAATATTTGAGAAAAATAAAAATTTGTTCAACAAAATAAATAATTCAATATTTAATCAGGTTATTTTCATTCAGTATAGGAAATTTGGCTTTATCATGATGTTGCAAAGAAAACATTGAGGTCCCAAAAATCCATCCTATAACAGAATCAACGTATAGGCAGATACTCATTTCTGTTAATCAAATTATAACATCACAATAAATCCAAATAGGAGCTTCAATCATGACTAATAAGAAAATGAACAAATACGAAAGTGTGCAAACATTTTCTTATTTCTATTGATAAAAGCTCAGGTCAAAAATTTACTAGTATTAAAGGCAAACTGGTATTTTCTCCGTAACTTAATCTAAGAAAACCTTCAGCAGGTTGAACACCGAAAACATATATCAGCTTATCTTGGAGGAGGTGGTGGAGGCACATGAGATTTTGCAAATCCCACCCATGCGACAATGCCGACTGCAAGTATTATCCACCCAAAAATGTCATACTTTAGGTCACTACTCTTGTTCTTCTTCGTACCCTGCTGCTGTAGAAATCGTAACATACAATATTAAGAGATCAGAAAACTACAAATCCAGCAGGGAAAAAGCTATATTACGCAAATATCCTCCTTAGATACACCTCAACCCCTGGGATATTAAAAGTATATTTTGGAATTGGTGTTAATTAAGCTCTGTGCAAACAGCCAATGTGCCTCTACCGTTATTTCTTAATTTGCTGTACTTAAATCTGTATCCAATTTATTATTCTTTCATTTGGGTGGGCTGGATGTGGTTCGGCACCCCACCTTCTTTCCAAAGGCAAATAAGGGTTATTTCATTCACTGGTTATTCACGGAGAGATTGGCTTCATGCCTATTCTATTACAACGCAGTGGCTGTTAAAGTTCAAGATCATCATTACAGAGCGGTTTAAAATGTGCAAAAAATGCATCAGTGGTCCACATAGAAGTGGCAAAAGGCATTCATGGTTCTTGCTTGAGTGTCGGTGAGTAACAAACCATTGCGTTAATCATTTATGGAAAGATACCTCAGGATAAAAAAAATCCCAAAAACGTGCTTAAAAATTACGTTAATCATTTATAAATGTATCTCCTGGTTTTAGAGCACCAATACCATAAATTAAGAACAAATGTTTGAATATCAGGGTTAATAAGCAACTTCATAAAATTCACTAATTCGAACTTCACTCCAGAACCTTGTAAATGAAGAAAGCAAAACTGCAAAGTCAACAATAATCTCAAATTTCAAATTGCAAATTGACCAATTACTCACCAGCATTGCTCATACTAAATTCCTCATGCAATAAACATCAAAAAGGAATTGATGTAAAGAACAAATTACCTTTGTAGTTGTAGATGCTGAAGGACCTGGTCCCATAGCCTGCTGAGCAAAACCATGCTTATGGATCTCCATATGCAACTCAGGAGCCTTTTATAACAAGTTAGAACACGTGTCAATAATCCCAGTTGAAGAAAAGAGGAGTTGAATTAAAAAAGGACCAATAGGAAATAGAACATAAAAAATTCCAAATGATGAACAGAAGCATTCTCGACCTAGGTAAATCAAATTAAATGTAATGTACATATTCTGTCAAAGAAGTGGTCCTTAAAGCTTAAATTTACAATTACGAGTCTGAGGGCAAACAAATGTAATTGAGAAATCTATCTAACTACATAACATTAGCTTAAATTCATCTCAGACAAATAACTCGAGTAGTAAAGAAAGTAAAAACATTTAAGTACAAACGCATTTTGCTAGATATACTATTTCATAATAGATATTCTACATCATACCAGAAACATGGTATATATTCTTTATTCACACCATTAACCTCGATTTTTACATTATCACAAAAGAATAAGTATACGAAATAGGAAAATCCTAAGTAACAATCCAACATCAAGAGACCTCGTATGGAGATTCAATGAAAATACCATGCAAACAAGAGATAATGCAGTTTGTCAACGAAAATCAAGACATTATGTAAGTAAATCTTCCGCAGCAGTCCAGTGAGATATTCATCTAAATTCAGGCTATTCAGCAACCTCGTATTTCAACTAATTATGTGCATTGAACTGATCGGCATGTGACTATCATAGACAAGAACGAGCTTGTTTATTACATGAGCAATGAAAATCAGAAAACTTTGTCTTAAGTATGAGGTATAACCAGGAAGAAGAAAACTATACATTGCTTGAAGCAACTACAGAAAAGACCAGCTAAGCAAAATTAGATTGTAGAACAATGATTTGCTGCTTTGATAACCAACAACCAATCTTCAGGTCTAAACACCCCATCTATACCATTCCTCCACAATTCTAAAACATTCAAGAACGTTTGAACCAATTTAACCACTTACTGGAACGGAACCCCAATAATTCGAAAGAAAAACACTGAGTCCTCGTTGTGCCTTGAACTTAAAATCACTAATTTTGCATTTAAATGAAATATGATATATCAATTTTATCTAGGCAATGAAAATTGATACAATCGGTTTACATTAAAAACAAATAGATATACCTTGGCAGCCACTTCTAAGGATTTTTTGTAAAGTTCGTTTTGTGGATCCTGCAATCGAAAGAACAAAGCTTAAGCAATATTAAAAGAACAATTAAAATTGCAAATTGTAACAGCAAGTAGAAGTTTAATTAAATTTACCCCTTCAACAGCTTGCTCAAAGTACTGGGCTGCCTTTTCAAAATCAACCTTGGCCGCATCTTGATCGGGAGTCAAGAATGCATGGGATGTATGTGCATTTCCCAGGCACCAAAGAGCATCATGCTTACTCGGACTAACCTCTAGTGCCTCCTCCAATTTTGATATAGCATCTATGGAAATTTTAAATCAACAATCTTGGTTAGTGACACAAAATTTTACCTCTCCTTTTCCCCTAATATCTGGTAATAAAAGTTACATACTAAACACCAAATTCCTGCACAAGATTACAATTTCCTTTATTTTCCCCAAAACTGGTAGATAATTTTTTAACTAAACTCTTTCTCGTTCTTTTTTTTTCTAACCAGCAAAGGCAAATATAGCATATTTTAAGCATGTCTTAGGATTAAAAAATGTTTATTTTTCAAAAGTAAATATTTTTTGCTTAAAATTAAGAAAAAAAAAAGTTATTCAAACGTTTTAGAACTAAAAAGCTGCTTAAAACTGAATTTTTTTAGGTTTAGCCAAACGTGCTCTTTAGCGACAATTAAAATATTTGCCTAAAATAAATGAAGGTAAGGCACTGAACCTAGAATCATCTTCTTCGAATCCGGAACGTTCTGGAACTGAGACAACTCCAGTAACGCCCCTCCCCATCTCGTCAAGTTCTGGACCAATCAACAATAAATAAGTACTTTCACCAGAAAATATAAACGACAAATTCCACACATACGCGCAAGATTATACACAAACAATTAACTAAAACAAAACACATATATACATATATCAGTACAGAACTAAGTGTGAAGAAGCTATACGAACATCGGCGTCGAGGGGGTTTTTGGCATAGGTGGCTTCGGAGGTTTTGCGAGCATGCTCGAAGAAAAGGATCCGATCAAATTCATTTTCCATATCCATGTCGACTGATACCGATCCCGTGCAGGATTATTCCTTTTTCTCTTTGATTTATTCACAAATATATCTGAAACCCCTCTACCGCTTTGATTAGGGTTTCTACATTACTTCTATGCTTGTTTAGAATTTAAACGTGGGTGACGGATTGTTGTTGTATGGAAATTTCACTGTTGGTCCTTAATGTAATGTGTCTATAGTGGGTTAGTCTTCAGTCTTTAAAGATGAACAATTAATTCTTAAGCTTTTGCTATAGTTGCTCGGTCAATTCCAACAACAAAAAATAGTCTAAAATTATCTTTACATTATCTAGTGAACATCGTACAAATGCATCTGACTTAAAGTTTCTACACACTAACTCGAGTTAGAAAGCATGATATTGAAGTTCCTTTAGAGATATTCAAAATTCACAAATTCAAGATCAAGATCAAACTCCAATCCATAACTAATTAAAGCATGTTAAGTAAATTTAAGAAATGTGCATCCATCTTTATTCTACATTACTATTGGCTCACTTAGCGATGAAAGATAACCCATTATTCGTCCATCTATCCAATTGTTTATCCATCTATAACTCATTTGATCTCCTTTATATATAAGTAACGAAATATGTCATGTGGAGGACGGAAATTAACGTGGCACGTAACAGAAGTGAAATTAGAAAAAAAAAAAAAAAAAAAAAAAAAAAAGAAAAGTGCTAAAATGCCATGACTATTGATAACACGCATTTCAATTTATGAAAGAACATTTCCATATTTAAAGCCAAATTTGCCACAAATCCATAAAAAACCTAAAATTCACCCCCAAAATCCGAGCTGAAATCTTGAATTTCATCGTTGATGTTAGGACACTATATACACACACAATTGACCCTAAAGAGAGGATTGGCGAGGAACTTGAAATAGCCTGCACAATCAACATATGCGCAAAATATTGGAAAATTGGTTTTTATTAATTGGTTTGACCAACTTTTGACCAATTATTTTAGTGTGTCTCGTTAGTTGGACAAAATATTTTTTTGGCGAATGTGTTCTACTTCATGAGTAGATGAATATAGTTTATTTATTTTCTCAAAACCAATTTAGGGTAAATGAAAAAGTTAAGGCTAAAAGAGGACCACTTGAAATTAAAATAAATTGGAATAAAAATCGGTCGGAAATTGGAAAAGTACAAATCCTATATAGAAAAGCTAAAAAAATTTAAATCACTTTATATTGCTCAAGTTTGAAACTTGAGTTTGGGCCCCAAAGGGTACCAATAGTCTTTGAAAGAGAGAAAACCTACATGCTAGCAGATTGGGCCAAAGTCCCCATGCGCGAGTTGCCGTCACCGTCCGATCGGCCGGCTCGGCTCGGCACTGCACTGGTCGTGGGCTTGGGCTTGAGTTTGGGCCAAACTGATATATATTTTTAGGTAAAATAATATTTGATATATATTATTTTATTATTATTTTAAATAATAATATATTAAAAATATAATATTTCTTCCTCGAGTTTTCTGTGCCGGACACGTGGATTCTTCTAGAATGACGGTTGGCGGTTCATGTCCAAATGTTTTGTGTCTGTTAAAAACACAACTTTTCAACTATTGTGTCTTTTGGACACAACTTTTTAACTTCTATAAATAAACTCATTTACCATCGGTTTCATTCACTCCAAAATCAATTCTGATTTTATTCTTATTCCAAAAATTATTCCTTCATCCTTGCATATTCATGTTTTTCAATTCAATCTCGAAAAATATTTTCATACATTTAGTCAAATTGTATAGAAATCAAAACGTGAGTAGGTTCGTCGAGACTTGTAATTTGTAGTGCTACTATTACAAGTCGATGTCATTGTATCTTGGGAAACGAGTGTCAGAATACCCTCAGCACCAGTGCGGGGCATTATCGTCTTTAGGAGAAAGAGTCGAACCTTGCCTCGACCATTATGTTGCATTCAATTTTCACGATGTTATTTTGCACATATCAATTCACAGTAATATCATTACTTGCCAACTTCCAACACAAAATCCATCCAATCAGTTACTGATAGCAAACTCCAATAGCGTGAACCCCAAATGAGAAACCATTGCAAGGCGGCTTCATGAACTTGATTTGGAGGACTCTCCGGAGGAGGAGGTTTGTTATGATGGAGAATGTAAGATTTACATGAAGGATGAAGTTTCTGTTATCTTTCTACCAGGTGCGAATCAAGTCATTTGTGCATAATACAATGAGAACTTCGGGAAGAAAAGAACACCTGCATGTCCATGCTATCTTGTTTCAATTGAATAAGGTTGGTTCTAGTTATTAGACATAAAGCTGGAATTGAGTATGGCATTCTCAACTAGCCTCTTTGAGGAAAGATACTATGTATACGATTGATTTTGTATATACTTTATAGGATCTTTGGTTTAACTATTTTACTTGTTTCGAATATGTCGTGGTTCATCAACATAGAAGATTTGTAAGTAAATAAATTGCAAATCTTGTTTCAGACTTGTGCATTTGCTCTATAATTTGATCAATGCTTGGTAGTGAATTGCCGAAATTTGATTGTGTGATGTTTACCTGTTTCATTAACTCTCTGCATGAAAATTTGTTTCATGTTGTTGTAATGAGATCGATTAGGTGCATTTTTTGCACTACTGTTACTCTGATCGATTGGAGTCAACTAGCTAGATGCAACCTGATGCATGCATCATAAATTTGATGCATCAAATTGCATAAGAAAATGCAATCTGATCATTTAAAAATTGATGCATTAAAGGGATGCAACATGACCAAATTATTCTCAATGGTTGTACTGAAAATAAATTGGTGTTCTACTGAGTAGTTGTATGGGTCTTTTTCTTTGAAGGTGCAAATGGCATTGAGTCTGCTACCACTTTTCTGCTATTTGGTCTAGCTACTATATTCCATGCATTTTCTTGATTTTCAATATGTTGTAATTCTTCCACCATAGTTTGAAGTGGGATATTTTCAATTGGGATTTGCACAAATGCTTCAATTGACTCACCTTTCTCAATTCTAGAAGAACCTTCCAGTAAGTGAAGGAGCACTCCAGTCATATTGTGCAACATTTGTCAAACCTAATCTAGCGTTGGCATGAATTGGAAACTCAGACGTTTGAACTTCACTTCTTGAACTCGTGTTTGATCTCCTAGATACTAGCTTTGCCTATGCCAAAATGGTAAAACCAATAAACAAACAATAATCAGTTTGGATACATATTAAACATAAGCCAATACTATAACAAAACACAAAACATGTTAGATTATCCTTAAGTTGTGGTCATTAATCTGACTAGACCTTTCTTGAGTTGTACGCTCTACTTCATAAGCAAGCAAATCCTAAAATAAGTAAACACATGAAATAATTATAATCATTTTAAGCAAACTAATATTTCGAAGGAAAATATGAAATCTTTAAAATTAGAACTATTTAAAAGAAAACAATCTTTTTCGTGATGCATTAGGCCTATGATGGTATCGTTTGTTGTGCCACCATTCCTCCACAGACACTACACGTTATAAGTACAGTTCCCCATTTTTTTTTCATTTTTGCCTTTGAGCTTGAACGGTTGATGACATCTTCTTCCTATTGTCTTTTTCTCCTTTTTTGTTTTCTTCCCCTTTTGGGCACAAACCAACCTGGTGGTGTGATTGGTTGGGCATCAACTGAAGGCTACAACTTTGATCCATTTATAGAATTAACAATATTCTCATAGTAATTGAGATACCTCAACTCTATAACACTCATAGACATACTTCCAAGGCTCATCATATCTGTCTACAATAGCGACAATTGCATGAAAACGAGGAATCCCTATCAAATCCCATCTCCTACACGCATATGTCCTATTTTGTAGATCAATAATGTATTCTCAACTCAAACACTTCACATAAGATTGTACCTCTCGACCAGTTCACCTTAAACCCGTTGGCTATTTCACTGCTCTTCATTAGTTTCTGTTGTATTTTAGGACACGAAGGTCCTATGACTTTACTCATTTTATCCCTCCGTGATTGTTTCCTTTTCATGAAGCTTATATGTATATCAATCAATATGGTCAAATATTGACTTCTCCCTGTCCTCCAACACCACATTGTTGAATACTTTGCAAATATTATTCAAAACTATATCTGTAACACCCCGAAATTTTAGAATAAAATTTATTTGTTCCATATATGATTTTGAAAGTTGAGGAACTAAAATGAAATATGTTTTAAATAGATTAAATTTTTATCTTTGATAGAGTGACGAAAAGTATATCAATATTGTAGCTCGAATTAAATAACGTAAATTGGGCTCGAGAAAATATAAATTCACATGAGTTAAGCCCAAGTTATTTCAATTCAAAGAAATGTAGTTAATATGTATTTTTTTTTATTTTGTAATCATATGCTTCCAAGGTAATTAGCAAGAAAAATATAATATTTTATTAGATAATCACGTTTATCATTAATTTGAAAAGGTTAAATCATATCCAAAATTTCATTTTTCAAGAAGTGTGTGCACGTGTATATATATAAAATAATATTAGTTTTATACCATTACGATTGGTTTAATAAAAATTCATTCTTATCAAGTTAGATAAACATGATTTTTATCACAATTATATTATGGCTCAACTACTATACTTTTCCCTGTAAATAGTGTGTCCCCGTCCACAATTCACCACACAGAATTTTACATAGCAGTTTTTATATAGAAAGCAGCTGTAAATTCTAAGTATATTTTTATATCAAAAAGCCCGTTCTTCATTCAAGGTAAGATACTTTTGCGCAAGTGATTTTTGCATGAATTGCCAATGAGCCTCTGTGTTCTTTAGAAAGAGATAAGAGACCCTTCGGGATTTAAGATGACCTAAATGTGTGTTTTGTTTGGTCACCTAGATATTCCATAAGAGAATGGTGGTATGAAGTATTTATTTTATTGCATATAATTGTATACGAGAACTGCATGTATCTTACTGGGTGTTTTCAAAATACTCACTCTTACAAATTTTACAGGTTAGTTCGGGTCGATTGGATCTGTGGCGGGATGGTGCAGCGGAGTGCCAATGAATTTCAACCTACGAGAATAATACTAAGTTTTACTGCTCTTATTTAAATTTATGAGTTCGTTTTGTCCATTAACATTATTAGCAAATTTATTAGTTGGAGAATGTTTAAATTGTTTTTCAAAGACGAAATTTTATGATCATGATTTAAATTTATGAATGTTTTGTTATTTAGACAAATAAAATTTTATTTTCGCATTTTAAGTACATGAAAATTATTGTTGATAACTCCTCAAGATGTTAGAAATCTTGGGGCGTTACAATATCACTCTTCACCTTTGTCAGAAAGTGTGCTTTATTCCACTAATTAGGGTGCCTCTTCATTAACCAACCACGTGCATCCTTATTCACCTTCTCAATTTCATTCATCCAGAACTTCCAATCAAAAATTGTTGTCGACTTTGCCTTCCATAAGTAGTCATTCAAAGTCAGATATTTAAAATCGGCTCTAAAAAAATTATTGTACATGTGTCTGGCACAAAATCGATGTTCAACCTCTAGATATAAATCATCTATCACATTTTGTAAACCTTTTCTCCTATCGGTCATAAAAGTTCACTCATTACTATTCATAATCTTCAAATCTTCACCCAGATGTCGTATAAACCACCTCCAAGCAGTATCGTTCTCTCTTTCCACTATAGCATATGCTACTGGATAAATGTAGTCGTTGGCATCTAATGCCACTACCACAAACATTTGATCACCAAAAGTCTTTTTTAAGGAAAAACTATCTAATCCTAAAAGCTGCCTACGACCTTCCATGAGCCCTCGCTTGCAAGCTTCTAAACAAGCATATATTTCTTGAAATTTTTTAGCGGTCATAGAATCAAGCCAAAATGTTGCTCATTAGAACCCTATATTAATATCCTAGCATATCTTTTAGCCCTCCAGGAGGTGACGTCGCTGATTGTTAACTTCAAATCATCCTTTACAGCCTTCTTAATCAATCTAGTCTTCCAATCAAGATCAATTTTAAAAGTCTCCAAATACCTCTCAGCTATATACCAGCAGTGCAATGTCTGTTTGTTCTATCTATCCTACATGTATGCTCTAAATTCTTAAATTTACAATTGTATTTTTCGCATATAGCATGTGCTCTTATCATCATTCGGCCTAAATCTAAATTTGTGCCTAGTTGCAACTCCATGATTCTTAACAGCTTGCTTAAACTCATCAATATTTTTGAACTCCTTCCCAACTTCTAATTGTGTGTCGTACTTTTCTTTTTCAGCATCATAAACGAGAAAGTGATAACTCTTTTCTTCGCTAGAAGAATTACCAGCATGCAATTCCTCATCACTAGGACAATAACCATTATCATTTTTCCTAACTCCTCTACACTTGCAGCCTCGAATTCAACTGTCAGGTCTGCATTAAATCCCACTACAACACGCTCGGGTGCATTTGTGTAAAACTAAAAACCGTCATCATTAACCTCATCATTTGAGTCAATCAAGTGGCATTCGAGATGTATCAATTCCTCTTCGTCAAAGGTTAGGTTTGTATTAAAAACACTAGTTTAGGATTTTTCAATCACCTCCACATATGAAAATACAATATAAGCATATAAACAAACATGAATATAGTCCCAAACAAAGAAATTATTGTCTCGGACAATAAAATGCAAATTCAATTAAAAAGGATAAAAATGTGATTCCAAAAAAAAATGAAAAAGACACAATATAGAATATAAACACGCATGAATATGGTTTTAAAAATAGAAATTGGTGTCCTATGTAATACATTGCAGATTCAATTTATTATGTAGATTCAATGTGCCTTCAGAGAAAAACATAAAAAGATGCAAATAAACAAAGATACTACTACAAAATTGTAGTCCCATAAGAGAATATTCAAAATCCATTGAGACGTTAAATAAATTTA
>CM032638.1:13781807-13828157 GCA_019097785.1 Fraxinus excelsior | reverse complement strand
TTTTACATCAAGTGATCGAACAACCATAGGTGATGTCAATGGATGTGCATTGTCCATATAAAATCTTTTTAAGACTTTTTCTGTATATGTAGATTGATGAACAAATAATCCTTCTGAGAAATGTTCAATTTGCAATCCGAGACAGAATTTTGTTTTTCTCAAATCTTTCATCTCAAATTCATTTTTTAAATAATTTGCAATTTTGTTGAACTCTTCTGGAGTTCTAATTAAATCAACATATTTGTTTTCTTTATAAAACTCATGGGCAGACATCATCATTTTTATAGCATTCTTTCAACAAATATTCGCTAAGGCAAATATACCACATGCGTCCGGATTGTTTCAATCCATATAATGATCTTTACAATTTAATTGAGAACAGGGTTCTCAGGCATGTATCATTTGAATATGCAGTCACCATACAAATATGCAGTCACTACATCCATAAATTTCAAGTTTCTGTAGTAAGTTCAATTTTACTAGGATTTAGAAACTTCAAGTTTCTCTACTAAATTTTAGTTTGATCATATCATTTTATTTGACCAATTATTTCTTTGATCGATATATTTTAACGAATTTATTTCGATTCCTCGCTATTATATTATGATGCAATACATCATGTGCAAAAGTGTTGTCGACAACTTTTTCTTGTCTTTTTCGATTCTATTTCTTTTTCCATGATGACATAACTTATTGAGATATCTCAATTTTCATTATTTCAGGTATCTGAACCTCTTCTGGGGTTTTATAATATGTTATGTCTAAATACTCATTAAAAGTATATACCTCCTTAATAAGACAACATTTATCAATTGCTCCATTTTCGTTTGGAGAACTTTATAATAGAATCGAATATCATCACGTTTCAGACGTGCCATAAATTTATCAATTATAATATTAATGAATTGTCCTTCCAGGAGTCAATTCAAGTTGGAGCATTTAAAGTTGGTGTGCGAGATTGTTAATATCTTTGGTCAGTAAATGCATTTAAATAAATCATCTTTCGAACTTCTGGTTCGAATTGTCTTTTGTGATGATTTAGATATTGATGCATTTGTATATTATTTTCAACTTCTTTATTCTTCCCCTTAATGCTGAGAGAATTGTCAAATTGACAATCATTTTTATTGAGTTATAAAATATCACCCATTTGGGATAAGGGTTCATGCTACCCATTTATTCTCAGCATTTTTTACTTTCCATCTCAGTGCATCTATCGAAATAATTTGATGGAAAAATGAGACTCTGACCACAAGTCAAGTTATAACTAGGGGAACTATGATGTTGGAATGATGCGTAATGACTTTTCCTAAACTGAAATGGGAAGTATTTTGTTCTCAATTAACTTAATTGGAGACGTTTAACAAACAATAATGTTAAACCAATTATCGACATCTCAACTAACCACTTATTAAAAAGTTGAGATTTTGGATCACTAGTATTAAAAAGACACATTGTCTTAATTGTATAATTTGAAAATTATGCTCATAATTTGAGTATCACTTTCGCAAACTTCAAATTGCGAACACCATGCAATCATCTAATATTTGTATCAAATCTATTAGATACAAATAATATCTAGATGGTCAACATGGAGGGTGACGGGGCCCCATATATCACCCTAATTAATTTTCAGAACTATAGTGAATTCAATCCTTATTTAACTGGTAAAATAACCAATTTTCAATAAAAAAAACAAACATCAAATATGATTTCATTGGATTGAAGAATCTTCCGGTTCTTCATTGAATATTTAATTTCGCATCATTATTGATCCAGTGATGGTACAACTGGTCATGCCAAACAATAAAGTCAAATTGAACTTCTGATTCAATATAAGATATAATTCAATTATTTAATTTCGAAGAATATGATTAAACATTAAATAATCATATATTATTCAAGTAATCAAACTAATCAATATTCTCATGAAGTTAATTACATGATGTCCTTCAGGGATAAACATGAATTTATAATGATACATTTTTCGAAACATGCGCTATTTCGAGAGCGAGGTATTTCATTATTACTTTTTCGAGAGTCATGTGTCAATATTCTTCGGGAATATTGAACATTATAATTCATGCTCTTTAAGAGCAATCAAATATTATTATAATAAAATTATTTAAGGATTTACTCTTCTAGAGTAAAAATATAATTTATGTTAGATTTTACATAATCATGCTCTTCGGGAGCAAACAAAATCCAACTAGAATATTAATAATAATGTACTACTTAAAAAGCGACAATATTTGTAATAGACAAATTTACAAATAATATTCTTCTGGAATATTGGAATCGTAATATCATGCTCTTCGGAAATTTTTCAAGAATATTAATTATAATGACGTGCTACTTCGGGAGCAACAATATGAGAAATTATTAATTTAAAGTTTATGAAAGAAATATGTGCTACTTCGCGAGTACATCGTATTTTAATTACTTTTTTCAAAGCAATATGTCAATATTCTTCTAGGATATTGAAAATTATTATTTATGCTCTTCAGAAGCAATTAATATTATTCTATAATATTAAATATAATGTTGTGTTACTTCAGGAGCAACAACAAATTATTTGTAATAGATAAATTTATGATTAATATTCTTCTGGAATACTAATTATAAAGCGGTGCTATTTTATGGGTAACAACATTTGTAATAGACATATATGCGATTAATATTCTTCAGGAATATTAATTATAATGTTGTGTTATTTCAGGAACAACAATAATTTATTTACTCATTAGGAGCAAAACCTTAGATCTTATAAATGTATTCTCTTTGAGAGCAAGTAATATTCTTTAAGAATATTAATTATAATTTTATTCTACTTCAGGACTATAAACGAATTATTATTTCGAAACATTAGCTCTTCAGGAACTATATATTTGCTTCTTTTAGAGTAATACATCAAAATTCTTCTGGAATATTGAATATTATAATATTATGCTCTTCAAGAGCAAATAACATATTATTACTTAGAATAATAAATTATGTAATAATTTACTCTTCAGGAGTAAAAACATAATTTATGTTAAATCTTATTTATCATACTCTTCCGGAGCAAGTAAAATTTAACTAGAATATCAATGTATAAATTCGTATGCAGAAGAATGAACAAGTAAATAAATTGAGAAATTTAATTCGTGATTTTACATATAAATCAATCAATATTCTTCTGGAATATTGATATTGTAATTCATGTTCTTCATGAGCAAGTAATATTCTTCTGAAATATTAATTATAATGTTGTGCTATTTCAGGAGCAACAATTTTATAATAAAGAAATATAAGAGTACTAAATTCATAAATTATTATACAAACGTGAACGAGATAATTAATCAAACAATATCAATATGACATAAGTTACGTGTTTTCCTTCAGGGATAAACACTAATTCAAAAATAGTATATTCTTCGAAATATGTGCTACTTCGAGAGCACGTTTTATTCTAATATTGCTTCTTCAAGAGCAATATGTTAATATTCTTCTGGAATATTGAAAAATATAATTTATACTCTTCAAGAGCAACAACAAATTATTTATAATAGATAAATTTACGATTAATATTCTTCTGGAATACTAATTATAAAGCGGTGCTACTTCAAGAGCAACAATATAATAGATTATCAATTTAAAACTTATGAAAGAACATGTAAAAGTATTTAATCAATTTAAAGACACAAAAATGTATTAAATAATAATCATGTATATATATTTTGCTAACATAAAAAAAAAAAACAATGAAAGTAAATATGAATTGATCCTATACAAGAGTGTCACGTGTAGATGTATAGTAGGAAAAAAAAATTTATTTACCTTTATCAAACCTATTATCATACACAAACTCTCATGCTGACATAAGAAATTATTTGACATCCCGATTACATGTCTCATAAACCAATTAACATGTATGTATATTAAAAAAAAATGGGAATTAATGTAAATTAGAGTAGAAGATGCTAGCTGTAGATTGACGGAAACCAATGCAAATTGGGCAAATATTGACTAATTACTGTACGTGTTCCAACCATAAAATTCACACTAATTTTAGCATAAACCCCTACCAATTTATAATGCAAGTGTATATAAAATAATTCACATGCCACTAAATTGATTTTGGTACATATGATTGATGATTATGTTAAAAAAAATTATTACATTCTCTAAAGGGTTGAGCTTTCGGTATTCTGCTTTTTCTTTCTTGCTTTGGAATGTTGCTCTTCGTGTTGTGGTAAACTTTGAAAAATTAAGCTTTCGTGCTGATAACGTGTTATAAAATAGAGAAAAGAGAAGAGAGAATAAAAACCAATAGACTTTTCTGTGTATTATTATGAGAACTAAAACCCTATATTTATAGGGTCTAAAAGGAGAGTTACAGTTGGAATGAAATACACTTTCTGAACTAGATAAGACTTATCCATGTATCATGATAATACTAAATAATCATCTCATTCTTTTACAACAGTTAGTTTAATTTTCAACTAATAATCATTTTATTAGTTAATTGCCTCTAGATTCCAATTACAGGCATTATATTTATTGATGCACATGGCCTGACCATGTGTATTGTACCATAACTATATAAAAAATACCTTAAAAAGTAAATTAATTATAAAAAGATTATGGTCTTCAACTTAGATAACATTGCAGCAAGACTGTGTATTCTTTATTTATATAAATATTGGCACCACCAAACAAAGAACAATGGATGTAGACTAGGTAACTTACAAGGAATAGATTTGCCAGCTTAAATTGAATATATTTGGACATACAATAGTTGATAAACGTTCACTCCACCATGCTGCAATAGTTAATGAGTTGATAACCCGCCTCTATATATGAAGGCATGGGAGGGAGGCATGAAATAAGCACATCGATCTAAGGTAAGAGGGTGTTGAAGACGAGAATCTAAAAGTACGTTATTACAAGAGCTAGAGGCAAGATTTGAAAATCTTGAATTGGGAATTCTCGTATATTTTAGAACTACAAAGAATATTGTGAATAAGATTGAAACTAGAAAGTTGATCAAATGGGTCTTGAAGGACCACTTTGGAATGAAAAGGAGTTACACTACACGAGATAAATTTGTAGATATTCTTTAATCAAATAAGCTAAAGTAAGCAAATACTCTATACAAGGATGTAAACATGTGCTTTTTTTTTTAAAAAAAAAAAAAAAATACTTTTATGAACATCAAGATACTTGTAGTGGGTGAGTCTAAGACTTTTTATATTAAGATTTAAGATTTCATCTTAAAATATCAAATTTATTATGACATGTATCCCAATCGTATATGTTGGCACTCATTTTCAAATTTAGCCAAAGTTGAATTTTTTTCTTAACATGCCTTATAAGATAGCGATCCGTTTGAAAACGCCCGTCGTAAAATATGACTACTCGTATAAACTTTACTCGTTCAAGCTTGTTGAGCTATGATACTATATTGCATTTTAGGTTTAATTTTAAAAGGTCAACCTTATAAATAGGAATAATTCAAAACTTTTATATGTTATTATCTTCGTAATTAGCCGATGTCTGATATAGTCATCCTCTATCTCTCTTCTTCATTCTTACTCACTTTCGAGTTTCATGTTTTTTACGTCAATAATTTAGTGCTCGATCACCTATAATACTATCGAACTGTAGTAACTATTAAATGTTGAGTTATCTAACATTGTAAAGGACAGTTGAGAGACGGAGTTGACACTTGACAAGCTGTGTTATGAGGAGTTTTTGAAAGTTTGAACCTGTTATTTAGTGTGCATAACGATACAAATATTGATGATTTTGAAAACTTATTCAATTTGTCAATATATGTGTTGCCGGCTTAAATCATAGCTAGTTGAGAGAATATTCATAACAACCTTCCAAAGGTAAAATTTGGAAAATTTAAACTTACTAACACTAGTGGAAATCTAACAAAATTCTCCAAAAATTTTAGGGGTTGTTCTCTTTGTGTTTCAGTTTTGTGTTTTAAGTTCTGAATTCATTTTGGGGTTTGTGTTTTGACTTTTGAGTATTCATTTTGAGATTGTTGAAAATATGTTATTTTTGGCACTTTAAAAAATTGTTTTGAAAACACCCAAAACGCGTTTTGAAAATTTTGCCCTGATTATAACCGAAAACACTCAAAACGACAAATTTGTTATTTTGAGTTTTCTTTGTAAATTTTTAACTTGTTTTCAAAGACGCATTTTCGAAAATAGGAAAGAGAACGCGTTTTCACTGTTTCGAAAAATCTAAAATAGAAAACGGCTTGAGACCCTTATATTCCTTACCAAGCGATAGCTCAACAACCTCACATATCATGATTGGTTTGGTTGAAAAACATCTCCAATATAATTTTCTGATTCAACTAGTGTCATAATATTCCATAGTAAAACCCACCCCGAAACTCAACACAATAAGATTGAGAACAATACAATCTGCATAACCATGGGCAGCTCTATATTCAGGCAAGAGTCGAAAACTACGTCTTAATACAAACTATATGAAGGGAATACAAATGGATAAAGTCCATTTGTCATAACTACAGTTTCACTTAGTGTCAATCAGGTAATTGTACTTCAATTTTGTTTAATTAGGTGACCAATGCACAACAAGGGATCGCTTATGCTCGAAAAAAGCGGTGGTTAATCATATTTTAGGCGAACAGCATTTTTTACTATCATTTATGAAATCGGGTTGGGGAAAATCATAAGATTCTGACTAACAAGAACTTGAAGGATTATTTGGGCATTAATTGAGAAGATGTTGAATTTGGGAGATTTTGCGTATGTATTGAGAAATGAGATTTGGAGATTATCAATTATGGAGTAAGAGTTACACGAATTGTTTGGGGCGTGATTTTTGATGGGCTAAAATGAGATGGGTGATTTGGTTTATTTTAACATTTTTCTTTATACTGGAATATTGTAGTAAATATAATAATAAAAGGGAAAATTACAGCGGAGGTTCGAAACCTTTCATTTTTACGGTCGCAATCCCAAACCTTTATATTTAAATGTAGCCTTGGTCCAAATCACTGATTTAATCTATGATACTGTTAGTCAACAGTGAAATTGCAATTTTGACTTGAATGGACAAATTAAATAAGGGACAAAATGGTATATTTACAATTTTCATAATAAAATAATTAAATAAAAAAACAAAACTACTGTTCATCTTCCTCAATCTCCCTATCCCTATGCCCATCCCCTCGACCCAAACTAAATAAAAATCCCACCCCGCCATCACCGCAACGGCCACCGAGGTTTTTGGTGAAGGCACCATCAATTTTTGTTCTTGAAATCGTCAGTTATCAAAAGAGAACATGCACAAAAGAGACTTCATCATTCCGTGTTTCTAATTTAAATAGCCACAATATAGTTGTTGATGAATCCAGCGAAATAGATACATCTCGAGTGTAGCAATAACTTGCTCATGGCACTAATAATGAGACTTCGAATAGATTTACACTATCAACGTCAAGTTCTAATGGAAGTTGAGATTTGACAAAAACAAAAAAAAAAAAAAGACTTCTCATAATCTTGACTTATCGAGTAGTATAACTGAGGGAGGATACACGCTGGAGCGTGCAACATCTACTGCTCAAGTTGAAACATCAGTTGTACAATCTCAAATTCTAGTACTTGGTAACAAAGCATTAAATGCTAATACTTCTAAGCACCAAGAATCCCAAGTGAGTTCGGCTGCAATTTCACCAGCACATTTAAACATATGTAGGTTTGCAACTATTGAGGAAGAGAAGGTGGGGATACATCTTACTTGGTGTTATCCAGTGGCTGTGGGTAGGGGATTTTGACGGTGGTGATGGTATGCGGTAGCCGTGTTGATGATGAAGGGGTTGAGATTTTAATTTTGTTTGGGTTGAGGCATTGAGGGAACGGGGTAGGGGCGGGAAGGTTGGGGAAGATGAACAATACAAACCAACTTTTTTATTTAATTATTTTATATTATGAAAATTGTAAATATATATTATTTTGTCCCTTGTTTAATTTGTCCATTTGAGGCAAAATTGCAATTTCACTATTGACTACGGGTATCATGGACGAAATCAGTGATTTGGACCATGACCGCAATTAAATATAAATGTTTTGGACTGCGACTGTAAAAATGAAAGGTTAAGGTATAATCTGCAGCACAATGAACGGTTTGGGACCTCCACTACAATTTTCCGTAATAAAAATGTTAAGATGTATTATATGAATATTTTTATAAACTGAGGTATCTATGTAATTTCATCCTTGGAAAAATTAGCTTTAAGATTCTGTTTGAGTCAAATTAAAGTTTTCATTTTCATTCTTCTATTTATTTGTAATCACACATTCTTTAAATAAAATAATATTTTTCATCACATCAATAATTATTTTTTTCTTTTTTAAGCCGCACATTCTTCGTATATCTACTATTTGAAAATAATTTTTTTCAAAATAACGTACTCACAGCTAAGTCTCTAACACGGGGGTAATCTTTCTACCGACAGTACCATTTAATTATAGGTGGATCTGTCTTTTTCTGTGAAAAAGAATTTGAAGCTGCAATGGCAGTATTGTGATTGAAGGCAAAACTCATGGCATTTCTACTCAAATACTACATACAAATAATGGAAAATCTCTATTTTCTTCTCCTACATCGCATCTTCCTTTGTTTTCGCAGCCTAAGAAATAAAGGTGAGTAGCTCTCAGCTTTGGATCCCGAAATTTAGGGTTCTTTAAACTAGCAAGTATTTTATGCTTGTATGCTAGATCAGGTCCTTGATTTTCGTATCTTAACTCTAAAATTGGAAATTTAATTTTGTTTTTGCTAGTTGACCGAAAATTATTTGGTGCTATATACATTTATAAGTTGACTGTTTAATCCGTTGTTAGTTGCCCTCATATTGTTTTAATTGTGCTTGCATTTCGCGATGCTTGGTTGGAGTACTGTTTGTCAACTTTGAGTGAAGTGCTACTGTTAGTATAAATTATTTGATTGTTCTTTTTTCAGTTTGCTTGATCTGAGGTTTCTTTCTTTTCTGTTCTCGATTTTTGAAGAAAAATGTGTAATTTTCCCTTGAAATAGTGGTTATAATCTCCTCATAGTTGTCTCAGTGGTATGTTTTTGGTTTAGAGCTATATTACGTAGTGAAATTGTAAAGCTTTCTGATTTTCTTGCATGTGTTTATGAATAATCAATATTAGCAAGATTGTTTCCATAAATTAAACGTTGGATGATAAATCCTCGTGCTTAGAAGTTGAAGCGTCTGAGCATGTTTGCCTATGCTTCTGTCTACAAAACAAAAGAAGCTGTACTTAGGTGGGTCATTTTTTTTTCCCCCACTCAAAGTGCACCAAAAGAATTAGCTTCTTTTTGGCAGTAAAAGCAAGTTTTTCGGTACTTCTGTAGCATTTCCGCTAAGCCAAACACGTAATTAGTATATTCTAATTTTCCAGGATGTAAGATTTTGCTTGTTAAATGCTCCTAGGTTGGAAAAGCTAATTCTGGTTTATGTTACTGGTTACTTTTCGTTATATTTGCATTTAAGCCAAAGATTTTTTTAGATAAAATTTAATTCTGCATGCAGAACTTTTTGCCCCTGCTGGTTCATGATAATGCTATTTGAAAGTATTCAAATGATCGCTGATAGACCAACGAGTGCACACCTACTTGCTAGATTTTTTTTTACTCTCCCTGTGGGATGCAATATAACCGACAATTTTCTGTTATGTATACTTCCTTTCAGATTCTGCAACATGGAGAGTATCCACAGCTTTTGGCAGTTGGGAGATGACCTTCGAGGGCAATCAAGAGTCTCTGAGGATCACAAATGGTTAATGGCTGCTTCTAAATTGGCTGAGCAGACTAGGTCAAAGGGAGAGAGGAGAAACAACCTTGATTTCTCAAAGGGTCCTACTGAATTGAGGCCTAGAGATAATTTTGGATTTCAAGAAGATAACAAATTTGAAAGCTTGAATTTCAATATGTTAAATTTGGACGCCAAAATGTCCGAAAACATTGCTAAAAGCCCCCCTATCAGAAATGGTATTTACAATATGAATTCTGTCTATCAAAATTCTAATGTCAATTTGGGAAATATAGCTGGAAGCAAATACAGCAATAACAACCTCAACAAGGAGCCTGTCAAGAGCAGCAGTAACAAGGAGGAGAACACAAATGCGAGCAGTGCAGTGGACAAAAGGTTTAAGACTTTGCCTGCGGCAGAAACTCTTCCTAGGGACGAGGTTCTTGGTGGGTATATCTTTGTTTGCAACAATGACACAATGCAGGAAGATTTAAAGCGACAACTATTTGGTAATTATAGATTCTCTTCTCATGCTACTGTCGATCTTTGATTGAATGTAGATGTTTGTCACGAAGAAGTGGGCCATACTCTTTTTAGAGCTTGTTAGGCTAAGCTTGTGAAGTTTATTATAAGTAAATAAGTTTTAAAATAAATATTTTTTAATTCGTCTAAGTTGAAAAGGAGTTAAATACTTATTTTGACGAGCTACTTCAAAGTAAGTTCATCTCACTTCAAAGTAAGTTACCAAAACATGATTGAAAACAAGAAGTTACAAGTAACTTTCAGTCTCTCATCTTCTTAGGCTTAGCCGAACTTGCTTTTAGATTGGGAAAGCATTTGCGGGAAAGGATCTTGTTTAGGGTTCAATAGGAGGCATGGTGTGGGAGTTGTGGGCCTTGACCATTCTTCCATTCCTGAATTATTGATATCAAGCTACTTAATTTTACTGTAAAAGCAAACTTTATGAACTAGTGGGAGTAGTGCTTCTGTTTCAAGTTGGAGTTATCTCTGTCTTAAATGCAGGAGGTATCTATGTACTTCAGTATTGAAATTGATTATCTTTATTAAATATTGACTCTTTTTGTTGGGTAATCTGAATAAGATGAATGAATATTCTGATTTGAAGTTCTAATAATAATTCAAGCCAGATTTTGAGGAACATTGGTGTATTTCAAATGGTTTAAAATTTAATTTGCACATTCGAATTAAAACTGCACGGGAAAAGTCAAAATATTTTCACATGCTTTTCCATGTTTCACAGCATTTATATTACTCAAGTATTTGGTAGTTATCCGCACCGCTTATATCTGTACATTCTATTGCAGGTTTACCACCAAGATATAGAGACTCTGTGAGGGCGATTACACCAGGCTTGCCCCTGTTCCTCTACAATTACACTAATCATCAGTTGCACGGTGTTTTTGAGGTTCATTGCTATTTCTGTTTCATATTTTATGCAACAATATCCGAGTGATACCATGATGAGACTGCGAGCTTTTGCATCGACAATTCTTTTTAAGTTTAGATTTAAATGATCCTTCCTGGGTTCTTTCGTTGGTGGATTGAAAAGTTGTGAATTTTTCTTTCACTTGTTTCAGTATAATTCGAATTTGCAAGAAATACAAATCCTAACTTTCATTTATGGGTTTCCAGCTGTTCCAACTGTAGAAAGGAAATCAATTCCAAATGTGCAATGATTTGAAATCTAGTATGGAATTTGTTAACTTTTCCTTGAGCAGAAAGTGGCTTTAGCTTTCACAATATTTTGAGGGATAACACTTCCAATCAGCAGTAAAACATGTAGTTATGATTTGAGTCACAGTGCACAGCTAATGAATGCCCTTTTTAGCTTTTGATAGACTATTTTTAAATGTTTATTGAATTTTCTTTGTACAGGCAGTGAGTTTTGGAGGTTCCAACATTGACCCTACTGCTTGGGAAGATAAAAAATGTAAAGGCGAGTCGAGGTTCCCTGCCCAGGTAACAAGTAGTCTTATGAACTATGATGATCAGCTCTTATATGCATGTATGTTGGATTGTATTTTCTTGCCTTGATTCTTAACCCTATGCTGCTGCTTTTAATTAGGTAAAGATTCGTGTAAGGAAACTCTGCAAACCTTTGGAGGAAGATGCTTTTAGGCCGGTTTTGCATCATTATGATGGTCCCAAGTTTCGTCTTGAGTTGTCTGTACCTGAGGTAAGATGATAAAGAGATGTTTGGCTAAACTTAAAAATAAATAGAAGTTAATATTATTTAACTTTTTGTTTCCAAACAATTTAGCGTAACTTATTTTTCTTCATACTTTTAAGACAAAAAGTTACTTATTTTGGATACAACTCTCACCATACTCCTGAAACAAGTAACATCTGCCAGTTTTGATTGATGGAAAAAGGTATCTGTTTAAAACTTATTTACTTATAATTGAACTTTTCAAGCTGAGAAAACAACGTGCAGTCCTAATGGCAAACTTCTACAATACCTTTGTTTAAGCATAAGAACTGATGGTTCTAAATTCTTACTTTGCGACAGACCTTGGACTTGCTAGATCTTTGTGAACAAGCCGGCGTGTCGAGTCCTGCTGTTGATACCTGCGGCCAAGAATGAGGGAAATGCAGTGTTGTGCGTGTATTGTGTAGGGTTTGTTTGTAAGTGGGTGTGTGCTTATTGCGGATTTTCTATGGAGCGCAAGCTTGGGAGACAAATCTGGTTCAAGAATAGGATTGGCTTGTGAGTTTAGTTGGGCCAAATAAGTGTAGACTGTTGTGTGTTGTGAAGATGCAAGTAGCTTTCACTATAATTGATGTTGTAATAGTACAGACAAGTTTTAAGAAAAGCCTAAGTGTATTTCTATTTTGTGGAAGTCAAGACTTTATAAGTAACATGGATTGCAAAACAATCAATTTAGTGAAAGATGCTATGTTACAAGTAAGATGTGTTTATAATTGGTTGGTTTCAAGTGCCTCGCAGTCAGGGGCGAATCCAGCCTTATCGTTCAGCACGGGCGGAAGACCATTGACTGTTAACCGTTAACTGATGACCGTTGACAAACAAAGATCGTAACAGTCGAAATGAACAAGAGCTGAAAAACGTTAACTCTCAATTCTGGTAAAGAAGATTTGTTATAATAGTACCGGATAGAGGGGTCGTCCTATGCTGCTGCCAGTGACATTGCCTTTTTTGAGATGTATCACCACAAAAATTGAGGTTTGATCAATTAAAAATTTGATAAACTTTTAATAAAATTTTATCGAACAAGCTAATATTATTGTGATAATTTATTGTCGTTTATCCGGTGTAATTTATAGCCCAGATCAGCCACAATTAAATGTTTAAAAGCTTTGAGATGCTGTCTAGCCGATTCGAAAACGACTAAACTCGATGTAAACCAACTTTTTATTTATTTATTTATTTTTATTTTTAGTCAAGCAATTCTATTAATCATTAATATCCTCACAAACAAATGACAAAATAAATCAACTTAAGTGCTATAATAAAAATTAGCAATTTCAAATCCTAAGAAAATTAGTTGGCAGTAATCTTGGGATTCAAGTGATACACATAATTTCTAAGTTTAGTTATTCCATGCTTAATTTTCCAGGATGCCCTTGTATAACTTCATGAAAGTATTTTCCATACAATCATTTTATAACTTCTCTTTGGATTGATATTTAAAGTTCAACTTCTGACAAACAATTTGAAATTATGTCAGGAGTTTGGTAAATTAAAGAAAAAACTGATCATAAAAAAATTTATATCATCAAATTGTCTATAATTAAAACAATAAGTTTAGACATAATTAATTCATTTTTTCCTCTTAAATTTAATGATATTCCAAAAGTAACACATCTTTCCAAATTATATATTTTTTAGATTATTTTAGTACTATATGAATTATGCTTTTATTTCGTAGTTTTTATTAAATTTCGAGATTTGATAAATATTAAATTTTTTATTTTAAAATAACTATAGTGAAAATATGGTCTTAAAAAATTGTTTTGATAATGTCATTTCTTGTTATAAAACTTGAAATAAATTTTACAATCCACGATAATATCATAATAGTAATAATGCAAAAGATCATAATTATAGTAAGTATTCAATAAACATTTTTTTAACCAAATCTTATAATGCTAATCCTATTGCAATTCTGAAATAAAAATTTAATTTTCCTGTTGAAAAAACTGATTTTCTTCTAATTACATCAAATACCAAATGTCCAAATCAAGCCTCATCAACTCCTATGTTTGGGCCCACTCTTCTCTTTCTTCTCACACGCCATTCTTCTTTTTCTTTTTCTTGTCTTTCTTCTCAACTTCCTGTTCCGGTCTCATCCGCCTCATCCTCTACTTCTTAGTTCCGAGGAGACATTTTCTTTCTTGACAACAGCATCTAGTGCAGGGCTACCATCAACCTCATCTAGCTTGCGCTTCTGTCCTTCATCTCCATCAACATTAAGACAGGAAAAAAAAATGCATCGTCTTCTTCATTTCTTTCTTCCCGGCGGACGGCGTCGGCGACATTACCTGGAGAAGCTCCCGGCGGATCCAGCACGGGCGGTCGCGGGGGCTGGCCAGGTGCTGGATCCGCCACTGCTCGCAGTGTGTACTTAAAGCAATGGCCAAGTGTAGGTAGGACCTCCGTTTACAGATTCTAAAAAGTTCATTTTTAATTATATTCTTCCAATAAAATAATTTTTTTTCCTACTTTTAATGATGTTTTCTTCAAATTAATTATTTTTTACAAAATCTATTATTAGAGTATTTATATCATATAGATTCTTAATATCAATTTAAAATTAGGTTTGGCAAAGTGAAAAGAAAGTTCATTTCAAGTTAAAAAGTAAATTTTAGATGAATTTTTTACTATTTTTAGTGATAGAAGTTAAATAGCTAGGTTCTTTTATTTATATATATATATATATTACATTAAAGGTCGTTAATTTTTTTCATTATTAACATTCTTTTCTTAACATTTCATTGTTGAGAAAATCTTGTTCTTAATTATGATTTTCGTTCAAAAACATCGTTAACGTACTTTAAATAAGAGCCATGTTTTAATTGTATTTTTTGTATTATCATTTGTTTTGCTTATGTAAAAGTATAATAGGTAAATAAGTAATTTTACTTCACCTTAAAGAAAATATAACAAGAAGCAATTTATGTTAATATGAGAATAAAAATGCTATAAAAAAAGTTGGAGAGAAATGTTATAACGTGTAAAGGTTATGAACCTTTCATGGTTTAAAATATAGTTTAATTGTTAAAAACTGTGGTGTGAATATATATATTTAGCATGAATTAATTTACTTGTACAAGTAATTAGACAAGTAGTGATGTGTAAAAATCTTTGTCGTTGATTTCAAAAATAGTTTTTCAAATCAATGGACATGATGATGCCCGTAAATTTACACATTGTCAAATTAATTATACAAGTAGCATGATGAATTTAGCATAAAAAAAAGTTTATTTTAGGGAAAAAAATGACTTTCTTTACTGAATAGTAATGAAAAAAAAAAAGAATTAAGGTCTTCATTTTAGGCAATGAACTTTAAAATATTCTGAAACTGTAGTTTTAAAGTATCAACTACATTTCTCTTGACCTTTTTCTTATTCGAGATATTATCTGCTACGACGAGTTCACAAACTCCATGGACAAGCCAAGGAGATAACGTTTTTGTATATCTATTTTCTTCTTGCCCTCTCTCCCATCTCACAGAGTAAGCTCCACAAACGAAACCATAGCCATATGACAGACACATTCAGTAAAATTCTAATGCCTCTTGCATAATTTCAATTTGCAGGGTAATTGTAATGGCGGTCGCGAGTATGAGTTTCAATTTGGTAGGAGCGTTCAAAGGACTGTCAATTGGTTCTGGTTCGTCTTCATCGTTCTTGCGAGGAGATTTTGGTTCGATTAACTTCACGCAGAAAGTTTCCGTGTCGTTTCCGATGAAATTGCCGCTGACGATTGAGTCGGCGCACAAGAAAGGAGCCGGAAGCACTAAGAACGGTCGGGATTCGCCAGGCCAAAGGCTTGGAGTAAAAATCTACGGCGACCAAGTCGCCAAGCCTGGCGCCATTATCGTTCGCCAGCGTGGTACCAAGGTTTGAACGTAAACTTTCTCGGAGTAATTTATTGCGTTTAACAGTGAGTATCGGAGCTGTAAATTTGGTGTTTGTAATTCTGTTTTTATCATTTTATTTGAAAATTTATATTAATATATATTATAAGGGATGTGGATTGATCATTGATATGTGCCGTGTGCGTGAAACTATGATTTTGAGATAGAGTAGAGGCGTAATGAAAATTTTGGTTGCATTTTGCTCGAATAAACTCAAATTTGCACGTGGAACTCAAGTCATTGTAAATTTGGAGGTTTAATGGCTTTATTGTGAGCTGAGTACAGAGAATATATCTTTTTTAGATGCCGTGTTGGTTAGTGAGACTGGTATTTCAGATAGTCTCTAAAAGAATGGTTACTACCTCTTGGAAATTGAGGTACTTTATCGACAGAAAGGTTCTTTTTAGATTCTTCGCATGAACGAGATACGTAGATAGGTTTTTGTGTACAACTATTACTTGTTCACAATATATCTGTTGCAGAAGTAGATGAGATTTTTTACGGGTCTAGGTTTAAAGCAGTCAGTTTACACTTTTGGATAGACTTTCCAGCATATTGAAATTGTTACTCGAAACATGTATGCATAGATTCTACATGAGTTTTTTGTAGACTGGTAAATAAAAGTATAGCCATAAATGTACGATTATTTTTGCATTCCCAAGAGACATCAGCAATCAAATTGCAGGGAGTATGTTTACGCTCGAGCCAACAGCAGTGTCTTCACGAAGGAAACAGTTGTAGTATTATTAGTGCTTGAGCTCCTAGGTCCTTTTTTTGTGGTCAAAGTTCATCTCTGTCTAAGCAGAAGTTTTTAGGCTCCTATGCAACCATTGGTAGGGGTTTATATAATGAGTCATGCTAGCGGTACATCACGGTGTACACCCCCCTCACATGGGTAGGGGGTCCACTCGAATAAAATATTCGAGTGGGCCCCTCCATGTAAGGGGATGTAGATCTTGATGTACACTTTTTGATGTACATTTAGCATTTTTCTTATATAATCTGTACACTAATAATTAAAAAGAGTACGAGGGGGATATCAAGTCTTACCTCAAAGTCAACAACTTGAGAAAGGGGAGAAATTTTTGATGCCAAAAATTAACTTCTAAGTATTACTTCCATGACACAAGGAATATGCGAGGAAATTTAATTTTGGAGGTACTATCTCCATTCAAAAGCTAAACTCAAAAATTTAATTGAGAGATATGATCAAATTATCCACTAGCATTTCTTCATCTGGGTACAAGGCATCCCCAGTCTATCTAATCTCAAAGACCATGTGAGGCTCCATGTACTCCTCTGTGATCAAAAGATCCGATCAGTACTCGAGGATATCAGAATTCCTCGGGAAGGAGCCATTGAATGTGATTATTTCTCAATCTAGTGAGGACTGTATGTAGAATTTTGAAAATGTGGCTTTTAGTATTTACCTTTCCTTTTTGTGTTAATTGATATTTTAGTATTGGTTAGCAAAAGCTATTAGAGCTTCATAATAAAAACTATGTGCTATAAATGTTGTATTATTTGCTCCCATTATTATTTTAGAATTGGTTAGCAAAAGCTATCAGAGCTTCCTAATTTTATGCACTTTTCTAAGATTCATCACTTGGCGAGGGTTGTCTAGGTAGTTGGTGAGTAAGGTTTTGAAGGAAGAGTTCATAGGGATTCAAGGCCGTAGATTTTTGAATAATACTATCTAGCATCAGTGGTGCTAGAACATCAATCTATGTGGCATTATGTGATATGTTCAATTAAAGGTGAAAATATGTGACTTATTTAATTGTACCTACCATGCAATGACACTTAGTGCCCCTATTGCAATACCAGTGGTGCTAAATAATGTTACTCTAAATTTTTTGGCTTGTTTACCATTTTTCTTTTACTTGTCGGATATCTTTGGGCATCATCCTTCAACAATTATCTCTATTAACTTCTCTCCATTGCTCTCTCCTTCACATTTGCAGTTTCATCCAGGAAAGAATGTGGGTCTTGGCAAGGATCACACTCTTTTCTCTTTGATAGATGGACTCGTCAAATTTGAGAAGTTTGGGCCGGATAAGAAAAAGGTTTATTTCTTATATACATGAACTCATTACTCAATTTTCTTAGTGCAACCGTATGGATAATTGGTTAATAATTGACAGGTGAGTGTTTATCCACGCCTGGAGCAGCCCGAAAATCCCAACAGTTACAGAGCAAGAAAAAGAGAGTCCTTCAGATTACAACGTGAACGTAGACGAGCACGAAGAGAAGGCTTGCTTGCTCAGCCGCAGCTTGTGCTTGCTTCTGCTGCCGAATCCACTGATGACAATCCAGCTTGTCAATGCTGACAGATGCTACATATTACTATAAATCATGCTACAAGTACATCTTGTTTTACATCATTTTTGACATTGTGCTATTTGTCGACACATGATTGGACAATTTAAAAAAAAAATCACTTTCTCGCCCAACACTTCTTGAATTTCTGCACAATGTCAAAAAAATGTACACCGTGGAATGTATACTTTAACATAATTCTATTACTAACATTTGCAGTCTCCATTGTATTCATTACTAGGAATCATTATCAGGCCTTGTACAAGGTTTGCTTCGCTATTTTCAATTTTTGCTCACTGAGTAACTGTATTATTTTTCTTCAGGACTGTTTTTTTGAGATTAAGATGCAGAGAAGGATTAATACCATCAACTCACGATAGCTACACAAATTAATTATCAAACTAAATCGTATATCACTAGAGCCGATACTGCAGAGAAATGTATATAGGACCAATCAAGAGTAACCCCTCTTTTAAGGAATTACGGGCACTAATAGTTATTTTGTAATTATCTATGCTTCATTCTTAATTTTGTGCAAGTAACAAATTCTAATCTTCCACAATGCTAATGTTAGCTTTATCAAGCAAAATTTAACCATGCCTAATAGGAAAAGATTAAGATGATTGGTGAAAGATGCATCAATTGCAAACTGGCTCGAAAACCTATTTATCGAACAAATTTTCGCAATTTGGAGCACCAAGGGTTATCAAAAATTTAATACTCAGTGCCAAGAAGGCAATTTTACCCTGACTCAAATCATCAGTTCCTTTTCCATACTTGATAGTTTATGATTCAGGAATGCATGCCACAGAGAAAGTTGCCAAGGATTTATAATGAATTCAAAATAATCAATCTCACCAATTGAAAATTGTAAAAAATCAACTGATGCAGAACAATTTGAAATTCCATGTTCAACATAATACAGTAATCAAAACAAAAGGAATTTAAGTGTTTTCTCACCGTTATATTGGAATAAAAAAGGTTCCTATAGTAAGTCTTTCGAATATATTTTTCCACTGCTTCCATTCCATGGTATCTAGTTGCTTCAGAACCTGCAATTTAAATGGAATGATCATTTCAAGATATGCAGAAAAGGGTGAAAAATCATATACTCAATTTAGCTTACAGATAAAGTTCAACCCAATATCACATAGTGAAGGAGAAATATGTACCAACAATTAATCTACAGAAAAAAAAAAAAAAAAACTTGAGGTATTTGCCTCTGATAACTAGATGGAACCTGCTGTTCAGTTACTCATTAACAACCAAAACCGCCCCGTATACAAACCAAACAAAAGCTTCCTTGTAAGACATGAACATGAACAAAGTTAATAATAGGTCAGATAATTTGAGCTAGTTATCGAAACTCATTTGCAACCAAAACCGCCCTTTCCCTCCCCCACAATAAGACATGAATAGAGTTAAGAATAAGTCGAACAGTTTTCAGAAAAAAAAAAAGGAATTCAGCTTATAGATTAAACAAGATAATCATGAAAACATTACATGAATAGTTCAAGTTTAAGGGGTTTTGCAGAGGGTTAATGTTGGTTAAGATAACTTCATGCATTTGACTTTTGGAAGCATTTGGTCATAGAGAAACTATAACCATATACACATTCATGACTGCATAAATTATGTAAGCATCAAATTCACCCATAGAATTTCTAACAATTCCACAGTTAGATGATGTAAAATCCAACACCTCAGTATAACTAGGACTCATTTTCCCTACATATCATGATTCAACTATCATAAACAAGACAGCAGATATGATGGCAAGATAAGTTAGCAATAAGGACATATGAAATTCAAAAACTTTATCATACATAGATACCAGAACAAATAAAGTCAACAGATTAAATCCGAACTAACATAACACTCAATCTAAGCCGGATAAATTAAGCACGGAGTAGATTTATATTTTTCTTCCAAGGAAATACTTGTTTCAAACTACCTCTAGGACTTTAACCAGATCCGACGATGATGTTGTTAATAGGGATGAATATCAGTTTGACGAAGAATCCTACGAATCCCATCACAACGAAACCTATCGCCGTACGAGTCGCCACCTTGGTGAATTCTGACCATACCAAATTATAAATAAATAAATTCTCAATGAAATTATATCGCGAACTAGTAATCTAAATAAATATAGGTCTTCGATTTACGAAAAGAACTGAAATTGGAAACCCTAGATTTTCTGAAATATACCTTTGCGATCTGGCTTGTGGCATCTCTTGACGAGACGAATGCTGTCCTTTGAGAATTCTCTCAATGGATCGAAAACTGAATCCAGTGCGTCCATTCTTATTGATTTACCTAGTTTGAGAGAGAGAGAGAGAGATTTGATCTGGTTCTGAAAATTGGAACTGGAAATCTATAACAGACGGAAAATGCGAAGGGTGAATGAGTTAATTTCACAAATGGCCACTGAAGTTCAAACGAAATTTCAAATTGGTCATTAAAGTATTTTTAGACCAAATTAATCATCAAAGTTAAATAATGTTATAAAATAGATATATCCTTTAACAACATTAACTCCATATGCGATGGCGACTCGACTATCAATCATTTTGTCCATATCTTGAAAATGCAGAAATTAACCCTGCCTGCCTGACAAGAGAAGATTAAAAGTGGGAAGTATTAATGAACAAAAATAAATAAAAATTTTGATTGCTATACTATTAAGAGGTCCTTCTGACGCAATTATGGTGAGTAGAGTTTTTATTTAAAAATCGTTGACAATTTAATTTTAAATCCAAAAGGTGATTCGAATATCAAGTTGAATGTTTGACAACATAACTAATATTTATTTAAGAGTTATGCTGGGAGTACATGTGTTTTTACAAGCAAATTACAAGATTTTAACTTTTTATTACGTGACTTAAAAAAAATAGAAAGAAAAAATCTACTTGTACATCAACTTTTGTATATAAGGGGCTACACTTCCTTCACATGAGGGGTGTGACCCATTGCATAAAATATTTTGTTATTTAAGCGGATCTCACCCCCATGTGAGGGGGGTGTGTATACCACGATGTACGTTGTGATGTACAAGTAGCAAAGTCGAAATGGAAAAATAGACAAATAGAGACGGAAAGCAAGGGAAAACATTACGCTTTCCCAGGTGTTTTTCATCCTCATTTTCACCGTTCTTCACGCAAGCTCAAGAGTTTCAATTGTGGCACTTAAAAAAAAAAAAAAGCTTTCCCAGGTGTTCTTTCATCCTCATTTTCGGCACCGCTCCTCATGTTCGGCATCGTTCTTCACGCAAGCTCAAGCTCTTCAGTGGTAGCGTTTCAGCGGCTCTTCAGTGGTGGCGTTCCGCCGTAGTTTCACCATTTTCGGTGGTGGCGTTCCTCCGTCGAGAACCCCATTTTCACCATGGGTAAAATCATCCTTTTATGTGAAATTTCTTGAAAATCTAATGGGAGTTTGCCATTCAATTAGAAATTTGTTTCAATTCAATTCAATGTTTCTAACTCCGGCAATCCTTATTATACATTTGTTCTCAAGAAATACTCATAGCATGGCTGCAAATGTGTTCTTTCTTTAATTTACATATTTAAGCATAGCCAAATTTGAATTGAATTTCAACATTGCTGAGTAGTTCATTTTCAGATATTGTTATGGTTATTAACGGTGTTCTTTAAGGTGGTTTGCAGCATTTTCATCTGTGGTTTGAGGAGTTTCATGTTGATATATCTTGCAAGATTTGAGCTTTTGAGTTACTAAAACTCTGTTTGCCCAGCAGAAATTGCAATTTCAAGCATTAAAAACGAATTCTATTCGCTGTAGGCTTTCCACCATTAATCATCAACACGAGTTATTCTGCCTGCATTTCATTCAAAATGTTGTTAATGAACCCGTAATGCTTATCGATTATTATATTGCAGGAATGGAAACTATGGAAGAGGAGTATAATGATTTATTGGTCGAATCTGGGAATGAGAATGTGACGAACGAAGTTACAAATGATACGCTGGGAGGAGATGTTGTAAACGTGCTTAAGGTTGGTATGATGTTTAGTGACGAAAAAGAAATTCTCGACTTCTACAAGCGATATGCTTTTCAAGTGGGTTTTCCAGTTAGAAAGAGGAATTCGAAAAAGGAGGCTGATGGAGTTATGAGATACGTAACGTTCACTTGTAGTCGTGAGGGAAGAAGAAGTTATGGTTCTCTCATAAAGTCGTCCCTACATACCTCGCATCATGTCATAGGAACGATCAACCCGGATACTAAATTCATCAATCCGACCAGCATAACGTCCATTCTATCAGAGAATAAATTGACCCTTTTACGCGCACTGGATGCATCCTCATACACCAACAAATTATGGTTATGTTTAGTATTGGTGCAGGTCTCACGTGACCAACTCTCAAATCCAAGGACCTCAGCATCTTCTCTATTCGTTGCATGCCTTGGATGGTTTCAGTTGATCCTGCAAGTAGCTGGCACGAGAGTGGTGTGTCGACTATAGGGTCAGGTTGTGGTGGTGGTATGCCCCTCGATAGCTGTTGTTGTTGTTATTGTTGTTGTTTCTATTGCCTATTTGTAAGGATATGTTGCCACAAATTTCCAGCGGATATACGATTAATAGCGACATTGGGTGGAGTCGACTACTACGATGGAAGGAGTTGTACCCCCGAGGATAAACGTATCCCACTAATAAAGCTAGGAAAAATAATCTTTTGATTGTAGATAAAAGTTCCCAAATCAATCTTGAAACCTCGTGCTAGGTGGAAGAGAAGTCTCACTTTGGAAAAGTCAAAAGTAGACATATATGAGGTGGGCTCAATATTGTGGTAGATAAACTTCATCAGTACTGTCAACGAGCGAGTTAATCGGTTGTATTCAAACTCTTCTCCTTCCTCGCCTTGTTCGCCTAGAGCATTTTAACTACTAGGGCCATATCCTATTCCAGAGGTACGTGGACAATGTTGTTCCCGAGTCAAACCATAATGCTCATCAATTACCTTAGGGGTGAACATCACCCACTTATCCCTAACCCAAGTGTAGTGCTCATGGTCAGATTCTGGATCATCGATCTATCTATTAAAGTTGGCATAGAATTCCCGACTAAAGTTGGATACACTCGATAGAGCTTTTCTATCATCCCCACCCACCGTGCTCTACCAATAAGAGTAGAGATTTCATAGCCCTCGAAATAATCTAGAACAACGTGCCTCTCTGGCTACATTTTCCTCTTATGTAGTATCCTCTCAAAATGTCTCTTGTGATCAGCACTAAGAAAATGCCTCATTTTACTGTCGTCGGCACATGTACTGATGTACGTGCGGTAATCCTAGATGTGCCGCCGATTCTTTTCCTTTAGATGTAAAGGCTATGCATTATCGTTTCAGTGGCATCCTGTTATAAGGTGAAGGGAACTATGAGTCCAAAGGTGAAATAAATGAGACCAATATAAGAGTAGTATAGTGCATAGGGACACATAAGTCGATTGTATGTAATGCAAAGATGGAATGCTCAAATACATGCATTGCCCAATGGTATACAGAAGACATAGTATAAAAGAATGCAAGTATGTGAGAAGGATCATCTCATAAACAAAAGTGTGAGGGATGAGTATGTCACACAATTATAGCTGAACACTTCACAGGGTTATTTTATCACACACTTGATAGGCACATGTAAGAATGAACAATCTAAAGCATACATAATTAAATTGAAAGCCCAAACATCACAAAAGTAAAGGGAAAAACCAGTGCTACCTAAACCCCACCTCCATGACTACACATTGCATATCATAAAGCATAAGAATTGCAAGAAATGTGACATAGGAGCAAGGTAGAGAAATAGCCATTTTACCTTGAAAACTTGAAAATGGATGGTGTGAAGTGATAAAAATGTCTCTTGATGAATGAGGCCACCTAGACGTGAAGACTCAACCAAAGCAATGGAGAAATGTCATGGGGTAGGGGCTAATTTCTTGAAGAGATAAAGTCATTAAGTTAATACTAGCTCCTAAATCACAATGCTTTATCAATATATAAGTTACAAATATTGCAAGGAATAGTAACTTATTTTGGAGAATTGCGCTGCATTCCTCAGTAAGCGTGATCATCTCATTCTCATCTGCTTCATCTTGTTTGATAGAATATCTTTCATAAACTTCGTGTAAATGGGGATCTGAGCTAGAGCTTCAACGAAGAGTATGTTGATGTGCAACTTTTTGAATACATCCAAAAATTTCTGAAACTACTTGTTGAGCTTATGTTTTTGCAATCTCTGTGGAAATGTGATCGGAGGAATATAGGGCGGTTGCCTTCATCGGCGAACTCTCTAGTGAATCAATTTGATTTTCCTATAGAGTTTTGTCGACTCATTTGTATGCTCATCACATAATTCAGGTACCATTTTTGTGTCAATTGCTGATCGCTTCACATGTATTTCTGGTAGCCGAACCCGACTTCGTGTAGTGATTGCCTTAAATTGCTTCCTAGGATTAGTCTTTGTATTGCTGGGCAAAGTCCCCTGAATTCTGCCTGATAAGGCGATTGGTATCTATCCCACTTGTTGTTCCAAATTTTTGATTGAAGCCTGTTGATTTTGAAAATTGGTCTCAAATTTTGTAATGTACTGAGATAGCAAATCTTCCAATGATGGCTTCATCTCTTATTGTTGATGATGTTGGAACCCCAGTGGCATGTTCTGATTGTTTCCTCCTTGACCCTGTCCTTGCCCTATTGCTCGACCATTAGAAATTTGGATGGTTTCTCCAACCCGAATTGTAAATGTTGGAGTAGGAATTGTTTTGTTGCCTTGGAAAGTTCTATGCGTAGCTAATCTCTTCGGACTGCGTAACCTATGTAGATGCCAAAGGACAGCGTGCAGTAGTGTGATCTGCTCCACAACCTTTACATACAGGTGGTGATTGGTGTACCATGTTGACTGATTGAGATAGATTATCCATTTTCATTGTAATAAACCTCCATTTGTGCTGCCAATGCTATCATTGCATCCACGTTGTGAACCCCTGTTGTTTTCCTTGGTGCTTTCCTATCGATTGGCCACATTGATTGATTCTCGGGTATTTTTTCATACAATTCATATGCATCATTGATGTCAAGTTTCATCACTGAACCTTCTACTGAAGCATCTATCATATTTCTGAATTCTCGGTGTAGTCCATTATAGAAGAGATATCGTTTAGTCTGCTTCAGAATGTCCAAGCTAAGGCATTTTCTAAACAGATTCTTGAACCTCTCCCATGCTTCAAAATAGCTCTCAAATTCCTTTGCTTGAAGATGTGGATTTCATTCCTAATTTGGTGAACTCGAGTAGTTGGGAAGAACTTCATGGTGAACTTTTGAACCATATCATTCCATGATTGTATACTTGATAATAACACATTTATTACGTTTCCCCCATTAATATTTGCGTTTCTATAATTATTTGATGCATAAATGCACTAAGTACTTTTATATCTTGGTTTCGGTTGCAAATGGGTGAAAACGATGGAAAATTAAAAAAAAGAGCGAAAAAGGACCAACATGGAAGAAAGTGAAAGTTCAGGGACTAAATGGTAAATACTTTAAACTTGTTTCCACCCTTTTGATGAAGATTCAAGAGTTTTAGAGGTTAATTCGATGAAAAAATAAGTCAAAGGGAGGAAATAGATCTAAAACATTGAAACCAGTTTTTGACATGGTAGATGATCGAATTGGAAGTTGTCATCAGAATAAATGTTTTAGCCATTTGAGTTATCTTTTCAACGCATCTATTGGATATTAGGAAAGAAAGTTATGGTCAGAATACTGAAAACTGTCAGGCGGGAAAACACTAAAGCTATGCGGTCGCATAGGACCTTTCAGAGATTTTCAGTGGCCATTTGCAGCCTTTTATGTGACCGCAACACCTATACCTATGCCGGTCGCATAGGCCATTTCGGACGCGAAATTTTTCAGTTTCCTAAATTGATTCAGCCACTTATGGAAACAACTTTTAACACGTCTTTTGAACCCTAAACTCGACCAGAACGCCTACCATTCATCTCCAATCAGTTTTCTCTCTAGTTTGACTCAAGGACTCCATGAGGAGCCAAATCTATTGGTGAAGCTTGGAATGAACTCAATTGATTTTGGAAATTTCATCGTTTCATTACCCATGTAATGTGTTTTTATTGATTAAACAATTCTAGAATTTAGATTTCCTTAAATTATCTTGTTTTGAAATTGGTTTAATCTTTATTAAATTTGTTATGGATTCAGTTATGTTTTTTTCATTGATTAATTGAAATAGTTGCTAAGTTTTAATTTCATGAATCTATGTTGAGATTGATTTAACTTTTACTAAATTATTCATAGATTTAGGCCCTGTTTGAGCCACCTTTTTTCCTTACTAAAATGAAAAATATGACCGTTATCCATCACATCAACATTTAAATTCAAATTCTCTATCTCTTGTGTGGGCCCCAATAACGGCTATATTTTTCATTCTCATTTTCAAAAAAGGTGGCTCAAACAGGGGCTTAGTCACGCTCTTTTTATTTAATGATTGAACTAATTGTTGAGTTTTTATCTCAATTATTTTATTGGTGTGATTCAGTTACTGCTTTATGCTTGAAGTATATGATCAATCTTTGAATCTGATTTCAATAAATGATGTAAAATCATGCTATAGAAAATCTATAGTTGGGAATTACCATAGAATTAATCAAGTATTGTATGCCAAATTTTCCGGTTAGAGTATTAGGATAAAGATCTCTAATTGAGTAATATGAATGTGTGACGTACTTTGATTGATCCTAACCAGTCGAGGGAATTCTAACACTTCACTATTTTGACATTGTCACTTGAATCCAATTTAATTCGATAAACTAAATTCACACAATTTGCAAGAGAAAACCCTAGCTTTTGATCATTTGAATAATTTTCCATCTCCTCATGGATACGACACCCCAAAGCTACACTATAATTACCACGTTATTCTTTGGACATAATCAATACTCTCTAGAGATAAATAGAGGAACCATTCTCTTACAACATCTTTCAAGGTATGAGGGAATAATTGCATTCGGAATGCATTTGTTGATATCCATTCGTGACTAATAAACTCACATAACATGAGAAATGCTGAAATGTGTTCATGAGGATTCTCCATGAATTTCTCGAAAAACCTGATGTCTTGATGATTTTGGAAACGATTTATGACATCTAGTGAAAGTTATGTTGTCCGAATGGAGGATAAACCACGACGGGTTGCACTGGAACATGAATTGGATTTACATAATCCCCAACTAAAATGAGAGCTTCATTCTGGACGGCTCTTTGTTGATTTGGCTGCAGTAGTTAATAGTGAATTTGAACATGAGCTTAATTTTGTTGTTGATTCTGATTATCAATCATTCTCCTTGCTTGACGTTGTCCTCTTCTGTGGTTTCTGAATGTCATTTCGATTTCGTGATCTATTGGAGCTAGATCAACCTCGTCAGGAGCTTGCATAAACCAAGTGTGCTTGAAAAGAGTCCAGACAAAAAAGAATGAAGCAATGTAATACTAGCCTAAAACAACAAAAATAACAATAAAAACAAATCTAGAATATCAATAACTAAAATTAACACCGTACTCCCTAACAACGACGTCAAAAACTTGTTACAAAATAATCCCGTAAGCGTACGGGTTCGTTGTACAAGTAATAATTGTAATGAGAGAGTTATTGTCCCACATGGAGTAAAGCTTAATTCTAGTGTATTTGATATATGTAAGTTCGTGATTGTGACAAAATATGTTTTGTTTGAGTTAACTACGTTCTATAACTATGTGAGTAATGAATATTTGCTTAAATTAATGATGATGAATGTGTTGGATTTCCGACTCTACTAGTTGACTCTTGATTTCAATTCCCAACTTGTAATAATTAATTCAATCCTTGCAGTCGTGATTATCGATAATTTCACTTTTATTTACTATTATCTTCCAAGATATAATAAACATATATTGATCATGACACGATCATATTTCTAGTCCGCATTCATATGACAAACATGTATTGAAATTTAGGATTATCACACATGATCGCACACTTCATAAATATTATTCCTAACATTTATTCTTCGTGTATTCTATAAAAATTGTTCTACCTATCTTGAGTTTTCCAACATTACGAATAAGCACTTATTGTCCTAATGATGCGCAAGCATTAAAACAATATGAATAAGAATGTTGATAGAATCACAATACAAGAATTAAACTAAAAATAAAAAATCTTGAATTGAAAACTAGAAATCAAAGAGTTTCATCGTCCATCCAATACAAATAAATTTAGCCTAGCATAATATTATATAAGTTACACAGAAAATAAAAGGAAGTCATCACCTGAATCATATAAATATGAAGAAAATCTGGAAATCTTCACTTCAAGCTTTCGAAATCGAATCCAAATGGTGAATTCATCCTTCTTCAATGTAAGTTCTCTTCTTTGTGCTCCAAAATACGGCTCCCCCCAAAAGTTCCTAAATTTTTCCCTTTTATTCTCCCCCCAAAATTACCTTAAAAGATTACCAAAACAAGATAAGGAAAGTAACATTTTTTTTTTCCGATTTTTGGCTTGAGGCACGCACCTTAGTGATTTTGGCAGCCTCACTTATCACTAGGAAAATCAATGTTTGTTGTTTTTTAGGGCACTGATTTTTTGGTGGTTTAAAAATCATCCAAAAATTAGTATTGTGTAATTTAAGTTGTATTTCTCAATCCACCTGTTTTTAACTGTTTTTCAATTTTTTTTTTTTTTTTTTTTTTTTTCAATATTACCAACTTTAAAACAGTTACTTTAAAATCTATCCTAAAAAGGAATGAAGTTTGGACAAAGAAAATAAATTCCTCTTCGAATAAATCTCTCAACAAATATTTCTGATCCTCACAATTATATTCGTGTTTTCCGTCTTATAATCTAATAGAGAGTGATTGACATGCAAGAGCTTATTCAGAGTACTAATAATTAATTCAAAAGTTGTTCCATATACAATAGAAAATGATCCTATTGATGTGTAATTATTGACGTACACATTTACTCCATATTATCTACACGAAGTTTTTTAATATTGCTTATCTAATTTTATTTTTTCAAAAAAAAAAAAAAAAAAACGCATTTTGAAAAGTAAACTCTCATGTGTTGAACAACTTTAAAACTGCTACTACAAACCACCCAAAATCAGATCCCTTATGAACGTTCAAAATTAGTGGTTTAAAAAAAATAAAAAAAATCCCATGACCGATATCCTAAAGTCCTAAGTAGACCCTTAGAGAAGCCCCGTCCGTTTTTTTAAGTCAAAAAGTACTATTTGAATTTAGCGAAATCGCCAACACTTTAAGATTGCTATTTAACCCCCACCAATTTTAAGTATCTATCTAGCCGTCCTTGGAAGTGTTCTCAAATGATTGGACATTTTAAACAAAGAGTTATGAGCTATATATTTAATATGTTAAATCAATTTATTGATCGCCGGACTAATGTTAAGCATCAATGATGTTGAATAACATTAATCCTATTTTAAACTAAAGAACTTTTGACTTTTGAAAGTGCTTTCAAGCTTTGGAAAAGTCTTCCAAAAAACACATTAACCCCCTGTTTGAACTACATTCTCATTTTCATTTTCATTATTCTACTCATTTTCAGGAATAAGATTATAGCAGCTCAAAAAGATGACAATTTCTTGGAAAAAATCAGGGCCGATGTTGGAAGTGAGAAAAGCAAGGGATTTGAGATAAGTAGTGATAAGAGACTTATGTTTAAAGGCCGACTATGTGTACCTAAGGATGAAGGACTAAGAAATGAGATCATGGCTAAGGCTCATTCCGCTCCTTATGCCGCACACCCAAGCTCCACAAAAATGTATAGAGACTTACGTAATACCTTATGGTGGAGGAATTTGAAATAAAGAATAGCTTTGTTTGTGTCGAAGTATCTAATTTGTCAGCAGGTGAAAGCAGAACATCAGAAACCATCAAAGCTATTAAATCCAATGGACATACCAAAACGAAAATGGAAAAAGATTACGATAGATTTTGTATTAGGTTTTCCTTGGTTGGTGAAACATGCTTTGCGTTGTTATGATTATTAATTAACCGTTTGTAAAAATTATAAATTATTTTTAAATTGTCAAAATTCGTTTTAAAAGCACATTTCAATAAATTCATAAGTATTATTCCCTTATCAACCATTCATTTTTATATACTCATAAATTAACCATTTATAGCTTATCCTAAACAGAGGCTAAGAATCTAGTCCATAATTTGACATTATTGTTATTGTTATTGTATTGAACATGCGCTACCAATAATATTAAGAATATGTTCAGTATTCTTAGATTTGTAATTAGACATAATTTAAAAGGAGAAATAGATGTGATAAAATTAATGTGTCAGTCAATGCCAACACATGAAATACGTCGAGAAAAAGATCAACCTTTACAGAAACAGAAAACTCCACCAGAAGATCCCTAACCTTTCACAAGTACAACACTCGACCTTTTAAAACCGTGACATTCACATTCCCAACTAATGACAAATGTTTATTTAGATGTCAACTGACCACATAATACTAATGTGATGTCAAGACTCAAAAGGATAAAAATGTTTAAAAAAAAATTTTTAATTCTAAAACAAATCAGTTGACTTCAATTTTTATTTAAAAATTCAAATATGGTAAAATCTCCCAATATTAATGAAACATATTCCGTTCAACCCATCCCAAACATTATGCGACCATATTTATGAAACATATCCCCTTTCACCCATTCCTAACATCACATGACCATTTTACATTCAAATAAACACATTTCAAGTTCAATAATACTATTCATAGTGAAGACTACCGATAGTTCGAAAATTTTGATAACATGATTGCAACAAAAGGTTGGATAGCATAAGTGTCATAATTAGAAAACGCGAGGTACAACAAATGATAGATTGAGGACATAGGCGCCGAAGGAAAGTGCCAATTAAAAAAAAAAAATTCAGTCACAATCCACATTCTCAACCGTGGGGTAACCAAAAAAGACAATCACAGGTCAGTAAGCATCCACATGGACGACATAACACTTCGCCGCAACTACCCAAAAGAGACTTCATCCTATAGACAACGGTGGCAAGACAAATTGGATATGGATTGAGGATATAACATATAACGTTATGGATGCGGGTATAAAAATCCCTATCCTAACAACTGGTTCGTCCCAGATCTCTAGAAAGTGGAAAGTCGAGATTTGCACTGAAAACATTTGAGCTAACCCTTTGTTTGAGAAGCTGAGAACTCTGATCTTCTTTCTCGCTGAACAGCTCGAGGAATAAAAGAAAAACCATGAGTGTGTCGACGGCCAAAGCTGATAGATGAAGGGGAATCCGAAGTGCTTAGTTTTGACACTGCTGTGATAATATTGTCGAGAGTTTCTTCCTCGACTTGCATTGCAGTAGAAACCTCATCTGTCTTGTGTGATGCTAGTTTATACTGGACTTTTTGCCTCTGTTTCTTTGAGGACCGGGCCTTCTTGAAAAACTCGAATGAAGATGGGAATTTGTGTTTATCGACCAAATGCTGCTGCCGGCTCTTGTAAGTCTTCAGCTTCACACCACAGCCTTCAACAAGGCATTCGTACTGTAACACAAAATTAGATAATAATTTTACGCACACCCAAACATAATGCGTATGCATTACTATCAAACCTTATAAGAATTTTTATAATTTCATAAGATGATGTATCTAGCATCCTTATTTGGGCTAACCACTTTGAATATATTCTCTCACAAATTAACAGCTTTGGCACGTGCCCCATATGCATGCACACATGGAATGTCAGGTGAACAAAATCACAGGGGAGGGCTAGCTAGTAGAGCTAGTTTGTCAAGATACAAAGATACTATCCTCTAGCACTGGAGCATGTAAAAGAGCAAAATTAGTAACTGCCAAACAACTGAACTGACTGCCTGCACTAAACAACATTGCACCTAACCGGTGATTGAAGGAAGAGAAAAGAGCAGAGGATAAGAAAATTACCATTGCAAAACCACGAGCAACCTTTGCCTGAAAGAAAGAATCGTGAGCTTCAGATACATGTAAGCTGAGCAGGCGTGATGTAGGGTACACTCTTGAGCAGACTGAACAAGATGCAGTATGCCGTGCATGGTAGTGATCTTCGAAGTCGTCCAAAGATTTCAAACGTGCCCCACAACCAACAATAGAACAAAACACTTCACTGATAAAAAATAACCTTGAGAAGTTGAAGATAGTGCATTACAGAAACATTACCACGTAACAGACAAATAATTTAAGAAAGAAGTTCATCTCTATCGCCAACAAACGCAAGGGATTAGATAAGCAGAAAAATACAGAAAATTCAGATTTATGAACATATCACTAACTTCTTGAAATAAATAATCAGAACATATCACGTGGTTCTTGTAAATAAAATTGCAACTTTGACATTTAAAATGCGAAAAAAAAAACAAAGCATTTGATGTGGCAAGTATGATTTTAAGAAACTATGAAAACAATTTGAATTTTGAACATTCAATCTCCCACGCTTCAGATGCATCACGCAATTCGAACTTCTATCACATTAAAACTGCAAGATTAAGGGCTTAAAAAAAATGCTTTTTGTAATGGTGTTATGATGGAGAATGTGGTTAAAAAATAAGGAAAAGTTTTGAGTTTGCGTGTAATATTATTTTTTTAAAGAATGTAAGGTTGAAATGGAATCAAATCACTATTCAAAAATACATTTTGATGGAAAAAATGGGGCTCAAACAAGGCTATAGTAGGACATAAAAGGAGCTTCAGCTGCATTCCTTGTTGGGTTTTAATTTGTCACATGGGGCAACATATGCAGTTAATTGAGTATTAAAAACTATCTTAAGGTTAAGACCATTTAAAGCAATCTAATAAAAAATTAAAGTTATTGAGCTTTGGCATCTAATATGGTATGGATCTAAATATGTGTAGAGACCAAATTCCTACGAGTTGTATTTCATGATGGGCCAAAATACAAATGAAAAGATATGTATAGAGTTATGGTCCCCAAACCATAAATGACTTCTCATTCTTTATGGGATCCCATCAACACAAGAACAACAAAAGCAAGAGTAACGGGGAGGAAGATCTAGAACCCCGCAATCAAGAATAAACAATTAAGATCAAGAAGTCGTAAGCAAAAATATGTAATTCAAGATCCAGTAATCAAGATTCGGTAATCAAACTCATTCCCAATGGGTCAAGGTATGTTCGCACTTTATAATTCTCTTGATGATTTGACTGGAGGATCTTGGCAATATAGAAAAAATTTACAAGTTCTTGAGATTTAAAGCTTTTAAAATCTAACAAGTGGTATCGGAGAACTCCATGTTAAACCATTAAGAATAAAGAAAAAATTTAGGGTCGACATTTATATTTTGGATTTCACAATTTTTGAGATGTGAATTTTAGCCCTAAATTAATTTTTATTTTGGATTTTTGGGAATTTTTTCAAACTTCCAACATTGCCGCAGCGTTGTAGCTTCGTGTTTTGGGCTAGCGCCCATTCAACGCATTGAGCGTCAAATTGACTTTGTACTTAGAGCTGTCATTCCAAACAGGCCGGCTTATCGGAGTATCTGGAGGAGACCAGAAACTTTAAAGGCAAGTGGAAGAATTAATGAGCAAAAGGTATGTGAGGAAAAGTATGATTCCATGTGCCGTGTCAGTGCTACTTGTGTCGAAGAAAGATGGGACTTGGAGGATTTGTGTAGACTATTGGGCGATCAACAACATAACGGTAAAATATCATCACCCTATACCTAGGTTAGATGATATGTTAAATGAATTACATGGATCATGCATATTTAGTAAAACAAATTTCAAGTGGATATCAAATTAGAATGAGAGGGGGATAAGTGGAAAACTGATTTTAAGACTAAATATGGGTTATATGAGTGGCTAGTCATTCCATTTGGACTTACCAATGCGCTTAACACGTTTATGAAATTAATGTATGAGTGGTTAGTCATGTCATTTGGGCTTACTAATACCACACCTAGCACGTTTGAGATTAATGAACCATGTCTTGTGTGCATAAATATGTAAATTCGTAGTAGTTTACTTCAATAATATCATGGTATATAATAAGGATTTAAATGAGCATATAGAACATTTAAGATGTGTGTTTATGGTTTTAAGACAAAAACAGCTTTATGCTAACTTTAAAAAGTGTACATTTTGTATAAAAAAAATTTCTTGGTTACGTTATTAGTGCAAAGGGTATTAAAGTGGATGAAGAGAAAATCAAAGCTATCAATAAGTGACCAACACCTAAAAGCATAATTGAGGTAAAAAGTTTTTATGGTTTAGCTAGCTTGCATTTTGTTAAAGATTTTAGCGTACTTGCCACACCACTCACGGAGATTGTAAAGAGAAGTATATGATTTCATTGGGGCATTGAATAAGAACATGCTTTTAATACTATTAAGGATATGTTGCGTGCCGCACCGATTTTATCACTACCAAATTTTAATAATACTTTTAAGATTGAATGTGATGTCTCAAGAATAGGTACTAAAGTTGTCTTAATGCAGAAACGAATGCCAATAGCTTACTTTAATGAAAAGTTAAGTGGAGTAGCTCTCAACCATCCTACATATGATAAGTAGTTGTATGCACTTGTTCAAGCTTTGGAGATATGGCATCACTACATATGGCCAAAGGCGTTTGTGATTCACACCGATCATGAGTCATTGAAACATTTAAAGGGTCAAGGTAAACTAAACAAGAGGCATGCAAGGTGGATGGAGTTCATTAAGATATTTCCATATGATATTAGGTACAAACAAGGTCAAGAAAATGTCGTAGCGGATGCATTGTTAAGGAGGTATATACTTCTAACTTCTTTGGGTGTAAATTGCTAAGATTTGAATATGTTAAGGACATGTATACTAATGACCCGAAATTTTCTAATACACATTATTCATGTGACAAAGGTGCTATAGATAGATTCTTTGGGCACGATGGATATTTATTTCAGGATAATAAGATATGTTTACTTAGGTGTTCAATGAGAGAATTGTTAGTACGTGAAGCACATAGTAGAGGTTTAATGGGTCACTTTGGAATTAAGATAAGAAAACTTTGGATATGTTAAATGAACATTTCGATTGGTCTAAAATAAAGGTTGATGTTGATCAGGTTTGTAGTAGATACATCACTTGTAAAAAGGTTAAGTATAAGGTGTCATCTCAATGTTTATATACGTCGTTACCCATTCCTAGTGAGTCTTGAGTTGATATGTTTATGGACTTTGTGTTGAGTTTACCTAGGACTAAGAAAAGAAGAAATTCCATATTTATGGTGGTAGATAGATTTCGAAAGATAGCGCATTTCATTCCATGCCATAAAACTGATGATGCTACCAATATTGCGGATTTATTCTTTAATGAAGTAGTGCACGTACATGGGGTATCTAAGAGTATTATATCGAATAGAGATGTTAAGTTCTTTAGTTATTTTTGGAAGGTTTTGTGGGTAAGTTAAAAACTAAGCTATTATTCTCTACAACTTATCACCCACAAACAGATGGGCAAATTGAGGTTGTTAATAGGGCTACAATACGTCTATTGCGCACTATATTCGATAAGAACTTGAAGAGTTGGGAGGATTGCTTGCCATTCATAGAATTTACATATAATAAGGCCACACATTCTACTACTTATACTCTATTTGAAATTGTTTAAGGTTTTAATCCACTAATACCTTTGGATTTAATTCTTCTACCTGTTGATAAGAGAAATAGCTTAGATGGAAAGAAGAAGGTCGAGTTAGTAAGATCCCTCCATGAGAAGGTACAGTGCCAGATCGAGAAGAAAAATGAACATTATGTTTCTCAAGCAAATAAGGGATGAAAGCGCATTACATTTAAACCAGGAGATTGGATTTGGGCACATATGAGAAAGGAAAATTTTTCGACTCAAAGTTGCAATCGAGGGCGATGGACCATTCCAAGTGCTAGAAAAGACTAATGACAATACCTATAAGTTAATGCTCAAGCAAATAAGGGACGAAAGCGAGTTACATTTGAACCAGGAGATCGAGTTTGGACGCATGTGAGAAATGAACATTTTCCGACTTAAAGTAAAAGTTGCAATCGAGGGGGGATGGACCATTCAAAGTGCTAGAAAAGATTAATGACAATGCCTATACGTTGGACTTTCCAGGTGAGTCAACATTTCTGCTACTTTCAATATTCCTGATCTTTCTTTGTTTGATGCAGGTGGAAATTCGAGGACGAATCCTTTCGAAGAGGGAGGAAATGATGAGATCCATGGTACGAGAGCTAGCGAGAACAAGGATCCGTTGATCATGGAGGAAGGACCAATGACTAGGTTATGAGCAAAGAAGGTCAAAAAACCATGGATTACTTGTTCAAGCTACGGTGGATGAAACATCGACCACAACAAGCAAAATGACAAGTTTCATATTGGACATGGAGGACGAAACAAAAAGGATCAATTTGGTTCGAGCAACGGATGAGGGAGCTAAAGCTTTACCAATGCGACCGCATAGAGTAATTAAGCATGCAGCCGCATCGCCTCTTATCGAAACTCGGTTGAAAGCTGATGACTAACCTATGCAACCGCATAACATTAGCCTATGCGGCCATATAGTTCAAAATTGGGACGCGATTTTTCAAATTTTGCATAAACTTCTATTTTTGTTAAAACTCTCGTATTGTATATTTTTGATATCTTTTAAGGCTTAATTCCATTTTTAATTAGGTTTTACGAGTTCCATATAAAATAGAACTCATTCCATTCATTGTAAAAACACACAATTTGAGAGAAATTATTGTGAGATGTATTGCTTTCTTCGCGTTATTCATTGAATTAATTTCGAACTTACCAAAAATTAAATTCTTGTGGCGTTCAATAATTGAAGTAAGGTTCACAAGTTCAAAGGAGCGAAGTTTAATAGTGCTACATGTGAGAATTATAACCACGAAGTTCAAATTTTAATTCTCATGTTATGATTTTTCGTATTTAAATATGAGATGCAATTTGTTATTACTCATTTACTGAGATTCATATCTCACATGTATATGTTAAATCTTTTATACGTAACTAAAAATGCGGGTTCGAGGCGGTCACAGGGTTGATTGTACTTGGATTGGTGAAAAATGAAGAATAAATTTTATAGTTAAGGATTTTAGTAATGTCCATTGTTTTTTTTTTTTTTTTTTAAAAAAACTAATTTTATATCTTTGCATTTTAAGAAAATATTATATTTTTCTTTTGTTTATGAAAGTAAAATTTTGGGTCGCTAAAATATCTCTCGAAAGAGAATCGAAAAGTTTGTGTAAAGAATTCTTGACCTCCTTAATTTTTTAGACTTGAGTGTTTGTATTAATTGCATTAAGGGAAAATAAATAAACATAAAAAGATTAGGTGCCGATAAGACTTCGGATATCTTAGATCTAATTCATACAGATATTTGTTGGCCATTCCCTTCGCCTTTTGAAATGATCAACAGTCATTTGTTACGTTTAAATTGATTTTTCTCACTATAGCTATATGTATCTCATTTATGAAAATCTCAATCACTGAACATGTTCAAGACTTACAAGGCTGAGGTCGAAAATCAACTCATTAAAAGAATAAAATACGTCAAATCTTATTAGGGTGGTGAATACTATGGCGATATGATAGATCAAAAGACAATGCACATGGCCTTTTGCTAAATTCCTAGAAGAATGTGGAATCATCCCACAACACACCCCGCCGAATCCCCTTACATGAGTAGTGTTGCTGAAAGACGTAACAGAACACTTAAGGACATGGTAAAAAGTATTATTAGACATTCTATCTTAGATTCTAGGGAGAAGCACTCAAGGACATGGTAAGGAATGTGATTAGGCATTCAATCTTATCAAAATCTCCCTAGAAAGAAGTACTAAAAAATGTAGCTTGCATTCTTAATAGAATTCCAAGTAAAGCAAATGTCAAACCCTTATGAGCTTTAGACCGGCAAGAACTTTAGTTTGAAGCACTTGCACATTTGGGGTTGTGCAAATGAAGTAAGGCCTTATAGGCTTAAAAAAAATTAAAAAATAAAAACTGGACTCTAGAACTATCAGTTGCTATTTTATTGAATATTCTGATAGGCCAAGGGATTACAAATTTTATGATCCCACAAATATGTTAATTTTCAAAATGAAAAATACTCGATCCTTTGAGAATGTGGAGTTTGCGGCGAAAGATACGGTTAGAGATTTTGTTTTCGAGGAGGAATATGTAAAAATTCCGTTTGTTGCCATTAACAATGATCAAGATCAGGGACAAATTCATGTTCCTAATCTTGTTCTAGAAGCAACTCCGGATCAAGAAAATATTACAAAATCCCTCATATGTAATCAAGAGATTGTTCCAAAAGAACAAACTCAACAATCTCAAAAACAAATACCATTAAAGCGATCCACTAGAGAAAGGAGAAAGGTAATTTGAACGACTTTATAGTCTTTATCCAGAAAAATGAGGATGAAATTGGATTGGTGGAAGATCTAACCAACTTTTATCAAACAATGCAAAAGGATAATCTCCAAAGTGGATTGATCAAGCAATGCAAAGGGGTAATTTTCAAAAGTGGATTGATGTTGTGAATGAACAAATAAAGTCTATAAAAGACAATGATGTTTTGGAACTCGTCCATCTATTAGTTATAAATGGATATTTAAAATCAAGGGAGATTCGAAGAGTGATGCGAACAAACAAGACTCTTTTTGTTGTAAAGGGTTTTACTCAAAAGGAAGACATTGACTTTAAAGAGACTCACTCTAATTTCTACGAAAGATTCTTTTAGGACTATTATGACACTTGTGGCACATTTTGATCTTAAACTACATTAGATGGATGTAAAGACGACGTTTCTCAATAGTAACATTGACGAGACGATTTACATGGTGCAACCGAAAAACTGTGTTCGGAGACCCAAAGAAGATGGTTTGCGAATTAAAGAAATCAATTTATGAGCTTCAACGGCTTCCCGTCAATGGTATCACAAATTTCATCGAATAATTATCACATTTGGTTTTGAGATGAATGGAGTTAATGATTGTGTATATCATAAGTATAGTGGGAGTAAGCATATTTTCCTGGTATTGTATTTCGATAACATACTACTTACCTACAATGATATATGTTTATTGCACAAAATTAAGAGATTCTATTAAAGAATTTTGAGATGAAAGATTTTGGTGACGCCTCTTTTGTATTAGGGATACAAATATACCGGGATCGTTCTCGATGTATTCTTAGATCATTACAAAATAGCTATATCGAAAAGGCACTTAAGAGATTTGAGATGAAGAACTGTAAACCAGGTGCAGAGCCGGACCTGAGGGGAGGCCCAAGAGGCCTCCGCCTCAGGCCAAGGATTTCTGGGGGCCCATTATTTTTGGTTTTTTTTTTTTTTTTTTGACCTAAAGGGTAAAACAACAGGAGTCTCAAGTCTTCACTTTGACATTTCCCTGCGCCGTTTCCTCCACCGCGCCTGTCCGACCATCAGCCCATGACTCCGCCCGTCCACCGTGGGCTCGTGAGGGGGAAATAGAAAGAAAACAGTGAGTCAGTGACTGAACCATTATTGAACCCGCACCAAAAATTCAAGTGAAGACGATACACATTAGTTCTCCAATTCTAGCAGCAAAAGAGTCCCTTCTTTTATAAGGTAAGTTATGTTTATTGTTTAATATGGTTGTCTTTCTCTATTTCTACTTCTCTGATGTGGATTTTCCAATGTTTTTTCTCCTCTTCTACAGTTGTTCTCCAATGGCGTGAACGAGTCAGAGCACCGACTTGTAACCACACAATTCCATGCCTCAGGTAAATGTAGATACATATACTTGCTGCTTATTTTCTGTTAAAAAAGATTAGATTGTTATTAGGATTAATTGCATATTATACTTGCCTATTTATTTCATCTGTCAGTAGAGGTGTTGAAACTGAAAATTATCTTTTTGGATGAAATAAGTTTTCTTTTGGTTGTTTTTTACAAGCTATGAAACACTTGTAGAATCTGATCTTTGTATAGGGTCTGTGTACATGAGGCAAGCCCCAAGCCTCAATTGATCTGTTTTTAGACACCTGCTTAAATGAATTAATTGAACTCACCATGGCTTGTGTTGTGTCTCCGCTATTGTGAGCAGAAGAAGCTTGAAATGGGATTTTATAAATCTGCAATTCTGCTACATTAGTTATGGGATTTTATTAATTGATTATGTGATAATGTGATTGAATATGTTATAAATGGATATGCTCGGAATGCGAATACATGATTTTGATTTTTTATGGCTTGCAGTCAATGACAGAAGCATTGGAAAGCCAGGTGAAGAGCAAGGTTTCTATAAAGGTAACGAAATATTATTTTGCAGAAAGAATATATTTAAAGGTTTGCCTTTGCATGTATCTATATATTTGTTGGAACATATTTTGAAGTTGGCCTTTTTTATTTGAGAAGGAAGAAATATTAATTATTTTGTTGTCCTGCAGAAAAAAATTACTGATATTAGTTCATTGCTTGAATTAATTTTTGAACTGATTACGAGAATGTTTATTGGCGTTGTTCAGCTGTCCTTTTTTGCCAAACTGTTAGTATTTATTTTTAATGTAGGTATATTAATCCCAAAAACATGCATCTTCGTATCTTCACGGTTGGTAACATGTGGCCAACTTTGAAAGAATTTCAAAATTGTCCTTTCCATGACACTTTTTGTCTTTGCAAGAAAAATTGAAACTGTGAGATTAAATAACCTTGAGTCACTATGTTATTGTACATTTGATTTGTAGCACACTAAAAATCATATTTATCTAATTCCATGATAGTAGCTTTTTGCAGGAAAAAGTGAAAACCATGAAGTATGTCATTTTGCAATGTCTATTAGTATTTCTAGGAAGCTTGTCTGTCCTCGAATTGTTGCATTCATGCATCGGAACATACTATACTTTCAAGATCTTTTTTGTAAACTACAAGACCAAGATCTTTAAATGTGTGCATCTCCGAGTTGAAATTGATCAAGACTTATCTCCATTCAACTATGTCGTAGGAAAGATTGAATGGATTGACCATGTTATCCATTAAAAAAAAATGGTTGAACAACTCGACTATACAAAATTGATTGATATTTTTTGCCTCGAAAACTGCAAGACAAGTTATATTTAAGGGATCGGTTAAAATATCTTTGTATTGTTATCTGATTGCAAAATAAATATTTTGAATATTTTAGTTTTACTTGTTGCTTTATTGTTGAATTTAAGTTAACAAATTTAGTTCCGTAAGACTCTTTTAAAAGAAAAAGAGGAGTGTATATTATGACTTGGGGGCCCAAATTTTGAAGTTCGCCTCAGGTCCCGCGAAACACAAGTACGGCCCTGACCAGGTGATACCCTTATTGCTAAAGGAGACATGTACAGTCTCAATCAATGCCTTAAGAATGACCTCGAAGAGAAAGAAATGTAGAAAATTCTCTATGCTTTAGCGGTTGGGAGTTTTATGCATTCTCAGGTTTGCAGACGTCTAGATATAGCATTCATTATTAGAATGTTATGCAAATATTTAAGTAACCCCGAGTAGATCATTGAAGGTAGCAAAGCGGGTTATGTAGTATCCACCGAGAACAAAGGATTACATAATCATATATAGGAAATCAAACCAATTAAAGATCATTAGATATTTTATTCCGATTTTGCTGGATGCCAAGACAGTAGGAGATCCACATCGGGCTATGTCTACCTGTTGGCTGGAGGAGCTATATCTTGAAAAAGTGCTAAGCAAACCATTTTAGCTTTTGCAACCATGGCAACGGAATTCATAGCATGTTATGAGACATCTAATCAAGGAATATGGCTACGAAATTGTCACTGGGCAGCACATTTTAGATGGACTTGAAAGACTACTCAAATTATTTTGTGATAATAAGTTGGCAATCTTATATTCAAACAACAATAGGAGTTCGACAAAGTCTAAGTATATAGACATCAAATTCCTAGTTGTTAAGAAGAGAGTTCAGAGTGGTCAAGTTACTAAAGGACTACAACACAAAGCCTTTCATAAGCACATCGCTCACATGGGTGTTGCACTTTTAGATGATGTGCTAGTTTAATAGGAGTTTGCATTTGGAATTTGTCTGTTTTAGACACGTAATTTTGTATATCAATTTTCAGTTTATTTACAGAAATAAAGTATTCAATTCAGTTTTTACTCTGGTTAAAGCTTTTAATTTGATCTCATTAAAGAATAAGGTAAGACCTGTTGAAAATAGGTATGTTTGGATCACAATATATGTAATTTCCATGCTACACGTTCATACTTAAACTATGTCGTTTGATTGGGTTGATATACGTAACAATTGATGGATTTAGTCATGATACTTGTAATAAAGACCGCTTTGATCCTATATTGACATAAGCAATGGATGAGAATGTTTAGGAGATGTTTTTGGTTATGATAGCTAAATTTTGACGCATAAAGTTATGCACATTTATAAGGTAACATATCCAAGTGGGAGATTGTTGTATTTTAATTTGTCACGTGAGCCCAAATATGTAATTAATTGTGTATCAAAGGCTATTTTAAGGTTAAACACATTTAAAGTGATCTAATAAAGAATTAAAGTTATTGGATTTTGCGTATCTAATATGGTATGGTCTAAATATATGTAGAGACCGGATTCCTTTGAGTTGTATTTCATGATGGACCGAAATACATATCGAAAGATATATATAAGGTTATTACCAAATCGCACGTGAATTCTCATTATTTATGTCATCCCATCAACACAAGAATAACAAGAGAAGGCATATCGAGAAGGAAGATCTAGAACCCGCAATCAAGAATAAAAAATAAGCAATTAAGATCAAGAAGCCATAAGCAAGAATACGTAATTCAAGATCTAGTAATCAAATTCATTCTTAATAGATCAGAGTATGTTCCACAATTATAATTCTCCGGGTGATTTGATTGGAGGATCTTGACAACACAAAAACGAGTTTTCAAGTTCTTGAGATTTAAGGCTTTTAAAATTTATATTTCCTTCCCTTTCTCAATTTGTCAATAAACTATAAAAATATAATACACTCAACACAAGCCCAAGACCAACATATAAATTTACATAAGTAACGGAAATGGCAGATAAAAGTTGCGTATGAAGTATAAAAGTATCATTTACAGAAATAAAGGAACATGCCAAAACTTAAAACAATACCAAATTCAATTGTAACACGTTTCTCCAACCAAAACGAAAAAAGAACCCAATTTTGTTGCTTGTTAGTAGAATCTTTATGCCTTCATATCATTTAATTATATGAAGTGCTAAACCCATGGACACTAAATCAAAGAGTAGCAAAATAAGTACCTGCTTCCCTCGTCTTCCATATTCCGAATATGATGTTTTTCATCTTCCGTCAAATCCAAAGCAACCTATTTCACAAAAGTTCTAAGATCATTGAATTTTGTTTTCCTATGTATGCTAGATGAAACAGAAAACAAGAAGGCCAACATATGTCACAATCCAGAAAATATAACGAGAAATGTAAGAGGTTCAAGTTGATTCACTAAGAAACACATGTCCAAGGAGCATTGTCGATACAACATAGTTCTGGAAGAAAAGCACTATTACATGTTTAGGGAGATACAAATAAAACAAAGAAAAAAAATATAATCGGCAATAGACGATCAATCTGAGTCCAAAGCTTCATCAAATGCGGCTTAATACACCTCATTTTATTACCTTATCTTTTCCTAAATGGCACCAAGTTTTTACTCTTAAAGATTGATGTTCTATAAACTTAAGAGTTGACTTTAACTTCGTATCTTTTCAGTGGTTAATACCGCGTATTCTACCTTTATACCTAAAACTTGGAAATATTTAATTGATTAAGAATGCTTCCTTCAACTTTATTATAAATTCTAATAAACCTACTAAACATCAAGGAAATAGAATTTTGAGTCCACGTTTACAATTCCTTATGAATTTCCCTCTTGGAAAAAATACATTACTCCAGCTTCCTCAAGCAATCTCATGGTTACAAATTACTAGATTCCAAACTCTTGGACTGGGGTGAGCATAGTTTCTAAATTTACACCTTCGGGCTTCAATGTTACAACCTAAGTCTTGTCTATCTAAGTTAGGAGCCTTGACTGGAACAGCAACTGGAGGACTCCACTGACAGTGGCGTGGGCGTCGGAGGGTCTCACTCTTCCTACTCCAGCAATCCAGTTATTAAATGGAGCAAAGCCAAATGGGCAGGTCCCTCCTATGGCTGAAATCTTTCCAATTCTCAGTCCAGATGTTGGAAAGTTTTTTCTTTCAAATTGTCTTTTACTTCAGTGACTCCTGGGTTGGAGTAATTTGTAATTGAAATTCTCAGTTACAATTTTATTTGCTGTGATAAAATTGGTGGTTAGTGGGATTGCCTAGTAAATCACGCAAAACCAGCTAGGAGGATCAGCATGACCTCTCAAATGTGACAGTACTGTATTAGCTCTTACAACTCTTGCAGCCATTATTATTTTTGCTAATTTCTCTCCCTTTCTATATAAATTGATTTCTTTTTCTTTCCTTTGACAGCTGTTTCTTTATCCTTTCCAAACACTCAAAATTGTTCAATATTTGTAGAAAGATTAACACCAAGCAAAGATTTCGGCTATTAATTCCCCTAAAAAAGGCAAAAGCACTGTACTAGCCTAATTTATGTTTAACCTCTCAAGTCACACTTTATTCAATGTGCAGGCATGTTCATAGTGGTGAACCTTATCGTATCAAATAAAAATAAAGTACTTTACTATAAATACAAGTTAAAATCTCTGCCAGTACAAATCAGTACTATTTCTTTCTTCAGAATATCACAACCCTAATCCCCCAACAAAAATGCCTAATTAAAACACCAAACCAACTGATAAATACAATTAAAAGAAAAGAAATTAATATTTGATTGTGCATAAGCAAGTCTACCTGTTTAGCGAGGAGTTCTCTTTCAATGTTGCCGGATGCGAAGAACGGAGCATCGGCAACGAACCGGCGAAGAACCGGGTTCCAATGCGGAAATCCCATGCCGGTTTGGATTTTCTCTACCTCCATAGCCATGGTGGATTCTTCCCTTCGAAAATCGAAATTGAAATCTTATGTATGAGAAAATTGGTTCGAAAATTTGTGTCACGACAAGTGCACGAAATGAAGAGACGAGTTATCCAGCTGTGGGATTTTGGGGTTCGACCTTGCGGGCAGAAGAAGAGTTCTCTTTTTTCTGAAAAAAAAAAAGTTAAAACATAAATCCTTGTTTGATACATAAATACATGATGAAAATTAAAATCAAATTTTTAATAAATTTAATAAAATGTATGATTGAAAAATTATAAGATTCATGAAATATGTTGTTAAAATTTATAATTATTAACATGTCATCAATTTGATAAGTTAGTGGTGAAATTATTGAAAGTAAATTTGAGACATGTTAATTTGAAAATGATGTGTCAATAATTAAGGGCTCGTTCGGTAGGGATTAAAATTTAAAAAATTATCTGTTATTGTTAACTTTTATTATACGGGTGAGACCTAATAACGATCATATTTTCAGTTTTAATTGGATTTTAATCCATACCGAACGGGGCCTAATTAAGTAAACTGTTCCATTCGTCCCATATATTTTCACTTTCACACAAATAAAGGTGTCAATCCGGGTGGGCCAACATATGAGTCCGGTAACGGTCCGCGTGAAAAAAAAAAAAAAAAAAAAAAAAGCCCACCCGCTACGAGTTCCCGGCCGATTTCGGATCGACCCACAATTTTGGACTACAACTCAGACCCACCCACTTACCGATGTAGGTCAAGCCTATGCGGGTCACATGTCGCGGTTTGTTCCGGTTTGGCCCATATGATTGTATAAATAAAATTATAAAAATATAGAATTTTTCATATTTATAGCAAAAAATATTTTTTTGGTTAATGTAAACGAAGAATTGAAAAAAATGATAAATTTATATTTATACCAAGACTAGCTGCAAGCAACGTGCAATGCACGTTTGCTTAGTTTATATTTAATAGTTTTGTTTAAGAATTAATTTGTTATTAATAAAGATGTAATTCTTTGGTTAATT
>CM032638.1:13660049-13781757 GCA_019097785.1 Fraxinus excelsior | reverse complement strand
AAGACACAGTATAAAAGAATGCAAGCATGTGAGAAGGATCATCTCATAAACAAAAGTGTGAGGGATGAGTATGGCACACAATTATAGCTGAACACTTCACAGGGTTATTTTATCACACACTTGATAGGCACATGTAAGAATGAACAATCTAAAGTATACATAATTAAATTGAAAGCCTAAACATCACAAAACTAAAGGGAAAAACCAGTGCTACCTAAACCCCACCTCCATGACTACACATTGCATAGCATAAAGCATAAGAATTGCAAGAAACGTTGACATAGGAGCAAGGTAGAGAAGTAGCCATTTTACCTTGAAAACTTGAAAATGGATGGTGTGAAGGGATAAAAATGTCTCTTGATGAATAAGGCCACCTAGACGTGAAGACTCAACCAAAGCAATGGAGAAATGTCATGGGCTAGGGGGAAAGGGGAAATTGTGTGTGGAAGGAAAGAAAAAAAAAAGGAAAGAAGAAGGGGAGATAGGGTGAAAATCGAGTGGAGGGATTTTAAAATCCTCCACTCAGCTGAGGCATGCGCCTCACCCAATTGGCTCGCCATTCCCACCAGAGACGCGCCCCTCATCGATAAGGGCGCGCACCCTGGTTCATCGGGCGTGTCCCAAAATTAGTTTTTTTTAACTAAAAAGAACAAGTGGCATAATCGCCTAAAATAAATAAAAATGCATAATATCAAAATAAGTAGACATGTTCAAAAAAACTCTATTTTTCCTTTATCCATATGTGCGTTTCATTTCATTTTTTTATCCAAATAAAATGGTAATGTCCCCCAAACTCATGCAATTCCCGTTTGAAACTCAAGTGAACACATGCAAGACTCGTGTTACTAATGCAATGGATGAATGATGTTAACTCGATATTAATCTACCTAAGTAATAAAAAAAATTATAATCTAATGCATTAAAAGTGAATAAATAAAGGGAAGAGAATTAGGTTGCATCTCAATAAGCGATGGTTTATAGTCCATAGCTCGACTTCATTTCATAGGCTAGTCTGCAATATTAAGTGGCACAATTGTTTTCTCACTGGAATAGTCACATTATCCCCAATAAGCTTTTAACCGTTGTCCATTTACTTTGAACCTCCTTTGCTGATCTTGAGACCATGGCTGTCAATGGATTGGATTTTGATCTGAATCCGACGGAATTAATGAGAGATGGATTTAGGGTCTCAGTCCGATAACCCGACCAATATCTGAATCCGATAATTCGTTAACTAAATGGATCAAATATAGATATAGGTCAATCCGATCCGATTTGTTATAAATAATTGAGTCTGTAAAATATTTTTATGGCATATTATTTGTCACTAAAATAAATGAATGAGAAAATAAATAAATTTAGAATAAAAAGTAATCAAATTCAAAGCATAAAAAATTGAAAAAAAATATGATTATTAAACCTGTTTAAGAATTGGAGAATTTGAAAAAAAAAAGTTGATTTTCAAAAAATTGACTCGGGATCGAATCAATATCGAACCGGTTGTCAAATTGAATAAATAATTATACACATAAATGTAAAATATTATAAAAACAATAGATTTTTTTAAATTTTAATTTACTAATTTAAAGTAAATAAATATCTATATTTTTCTTAATTAAATATATTATTGTAATTTATTTTACAACTTCAAAACTAATAATTAATATGTAACAAATAATTTGATTTGTTAATGGAAATAATGAAATAAAATATTTAAATTTAGAATTGAAAATCAATTTTATCTTATCCCACATTGAATGTCAATAGAAACCTAGAAGATGATTTCTCCTTTAAAAAGGAACATCATGATGGTAGAAATCACTATTTGGCTTGCTAGTAAAAACATGAGGCCTCAAATTAGTTCAAAAATTTTAAAGAACATAAAATTATTTTTTTCTTAATTTTTATTAATTTCGGATTGTATTATCGGACCGGATATCCGATAACATAACAAATCGATATGGATTTAACAATCAAATATCCGTTGGATTATTGGATCGGATCGAATCAGATAATTTTCTTATTGGATTAGATCAAATATAGACAGATCTGATCCATTTACAGCCATATTTGAGACACCACTTCCACAGCACCATGCAGGAACACAACCACTCCCGTAAAAAGACCCAACCACCTAGATTTTATCTTTCTCGGAAAGAGTTTGAGGCGTAAGTTGAACATCAACACTTACTGACCAACCTCAAAATCATATTCATGTATATGCTTATCATGCTATTTCTTGGTCTTTTCTTTATAAATCTTTGCATTCTCATATGATTCCAAACGAAACTCATCAAGCTTATGAAGTTGAAAAACCCTCTTTTCCCCTACTGCCTTCATATTAAATTGAGCAAGTGTTTTGCCCAATGTGCCTTATGCTTGAGCTCAACCGGTAGATGACAAGCCTTTCTAAAAACCAGCCTATATGGAGACATGTCAATCGGAGTTTTAAATGATGCTCTATACGCCTACTGTGTAACGTCTAATTTTCTAGCCCAATCTTTACGTGATGCATTGACTATCACTTCGAGAATCTTATTCAGCTCCCTATTAGAGATCTCCACTTGGCCACTAGTTTTCGGATGATACAGAGCCACGACACGATGTTTCACTCCGTATTTAGCCAATAAACGATTGCAGAAATGCTTCCCACTGTCACTAATAATAGCCCTCGGGGTACCATACCTTGTGAAAATATTCTTTTCAAAAATTGAATTACCACATGACCGTCGTTAGTTGGTAACGCCACAGCCTCAACCCACTTGGATACGTAATCTACTGCCACCAATATATATTGTTAACCATAGGAAGATGGGAACGGTCTCATGAAGTCGATACCCCAAATATCAAGTATCTCAACTTCTAGAATGCTGTTTAAAGGCATTTCATTCCTTCTAGATATGTTTCCTGACCTTTAGTACTTATCACAATTTTTTACCATATAATGTGCATCTTTGAACAACGTAGGCCAATAAAAACCAGATTGTAGTACCTTTGCTGCTATCTTGGTTGCTACAAAATGACCTCCATACGGTGTCGCGTGGTAAGAGTCTAAGACTTGATGCTGCTCTACTTCCGGTGCACAACGACGTATAATTTGATTCGGACCTCTTCTATAAAGAAATGGATCATCCCAAAAATAGTATTTCAAGTCACTGAAGAATTTCTTCTTTTGATGACTCGAGTATTCCGGTAGAATGATGGAGCGGACTAAATAATTTATGTAATCTATGTACCAAGTGTAGTAATGATTTGAAATAGCATTTCATCCGGGAAAACTTCATTGATTTCCTCTATAGGATTTGACTCCTGTGATTCAAGACAAGCTAAGTGATCTGCAACAACATTTTCACTCCCATTTTTATCTCTAATCTCCAAATCGAACTCTTGCAACAAGGGTATCCATCTAATAAGTCTCGGCTTTGCGTCCTTCTTTCTCATCAGATATTTCAAGGCAACATGATCCGTGTAGACAATTACCTTTGACCCAATCAAATATGGCCTAAATTTTTCAGAGTCGAATACCACCGCTAACAGCTCCTTTTCTGTAGTAGCATAATTTACCCGAGCCCCATCCAAAGTCTTACTGGCATAGTGAATAGCATATGAAATTTTTTCTTTACGTTGACTCAACACTATCCCCACTGCATGATCACTGACATCACACATAAGCTCAAACAGATTGGACCAATCTGGAGCAGACACCAACTTTTCCTTTAGAGTGTTGAACGATGTTAAAAGTCTTCAAAAAACTGAAATAGAGCCCCTTTTTTCCATTAAATTGCATAAAAGCTTTGAGATTTTAGAAAAATTCTTGATAAAATAATGGTAGAACCCAGCGTGATCCAAAAAGCTTCTAACTGCTTTCATTGTCACCGGTAGTGGTAGTTTCTCAATGACATGTATCTTAGCTCTGTCTACCTCAATACCTCTAGCTGATATAAAATGCCCTAACTCAATTCCTTCATGAACCATGAAATGACATTTCTCCCAGTTTAGCACAAGGTTGGTGTCCTCACACCACTACAACACTTTACCCAGATGTTTGAGACATTCGTTGAATGACTTCCCAAAGACTGAAAAATCATCCATGAATACCTCTATGATATTCCCCACCATGTCTAAGAGGATATACATCATACAACGCTGAAAAAGTGGTCGGTGCATTGCACAACCCGAATGACATTCTTCTATAAACAAAAGTGCCATAGGGATATGTGAAGGTAATCTTTTCCTGATCATATGGAGTTATAGGAATCTGGTTGTACCCCGAGTAACCATCCAGAAAGCAGTAGGTAAGCATGTCCAGCTCTTCAACATCTGATCATTGAAAGGAAGTAGAAAGTGATCCTTCCTCGTGGCATTATTAAGTTTGCGATAATCAATGCAAACTCTCCATCCAGTGACGGTGCGTGTAGGAATGAGCTCGTTATTTTCATTTGGAACTACTACGATCTCTCTCCTTTTTCGACACGACCTGTACTGGGCTGACCCAATAGCTGGCTGATATAGGGTAAATAATCCATGTATCCAAAAGCTTTAAGACTTATTTTCTTACCACTTCCTGCATAGTAGGATTTAATCTGCGTTGATGCTCAATCGAGGCTATGTAATCGTCTTCCATCAATATCTTGTGAATGCAAATGGAAGGGTTATTCTCTTTTATATCCCAGATGGTCCACCCTATTACTGTCTTATGATCTCGAAGCACCCTCAATAATTGATCTTCCTATGATTCTGTGAGTATATTCGAAATAATTACCGGAAGTAAATTCTTCTTCCCTAAGTATGCATGTCGAAGGTGTGAGGGTAGTTGTTTGAGTTCAGGGGTTAGAGCTTGCTAAATAGATGGTAAAATTTTTGCGGGGGCTTTACCGAGCTCCAACCATGGTTGCTTGAAGAGGGATGGTCTAGTTGCCAAATAACGTGCACATTCTTCTGCTTCATCTTTCTTCGATGGCAAATCTTAAGAGTGCACCAAACAAGCATCCAGAGGGTCTTGAGGATGATTAAGTCTGAATGTCTCTGTTACTGCTTCCTTGATTACATCAATTTGCATACATGAATCTAGTTCGGTCTGAAATTTGAAAGCTCTGAACACGTTGATTTTCAGTTCATCGTCATCCAATCTCAATATCAACTGACCCTTCTGCACATCAATTAGAGCTCTTCCCGTAGCCAAAAATGGACGACCCAAAATGAGCGGGATGTCTTTATCCTTCTCCATATCTAGGCTAATAAAATGTGTTGGGAAAATAAATTTATCGACCTTCACCAAGATGTCTTCACAAATGCCCCTGGGATGCTTGAATCATCTGTCGGCGAACTGCAGTAAAATTGTAGTACTTTTGCTTCTCCTAAACCTAATTTCCTGAAGAGATAAAGTCATTAAGTTAATACTAGCTCCTAAATCACATAATGTTTTATCAATATATAAGTTACCAATATTGCAAGGAATAGTAACTTATTTTGGAGAATTGCGCTGCATTCCTCAGTAAGCGTGATCATCTCATTATCATCTGCTTCCTCTAGTTTGATAGAATATCTTTCATAATCTTCGTGTAGATGGGGATCTGAGCTAGAGCTTCAACGAAGAGGATGTTGATGTGCAACTTTTTGAATACATCCAAAAATTTCTGAAACTACTTGTTGAGCTTATGTTTCTGCAGTCTCTGCGGAAATGTGATCGGAGGAATATATGCTTTGACAAGGGCGGTTGCCTTCATCGGTGAACTCTCTAGTGAATCAATTTGATTTTCCTATAGAGTTTTGTTTGACTCATTTGCATGCTCATCACTTAATTCAGGTACCATTTTTGTGCCAGTTGCTGATCGCTTCACATGTATTTCTGGTAGTTGAACCCGACTTCGTGTAGTGATTGCCTTGAATTGCTCCCTAGGATTAGTCTTTGTATTGCTGGGCAAAGTCCCCTGAGTTCTGCCTGATAAGGCGATTGGTATCTGTCCCACTTGTTGTTCCAAGTTTTTGATTGAAGCCTGTTGATTTTGAAAATTGGTCTTAATTTTTGTGATGTACTGAGATAGCAAATCTTCCAATGATGGCTTCATCTCTTATTGTTGATGATGTTGGAACCCCGGTGGCATGTTCTGATTGTTTCCTCCTTGACCCTGTCCTTGCCCTATTGCTTGACCATTAGAAATTTGGATGGTTTCTCCAACTCGGATTGTAAATGTTGGAGTAGGGATTGTTTTGTTGCCTTGGAAAGTTCTGTGCGTAGCTAATCTCTTCGGGCTGCGTAACCTGTGTAGACACCAAAGGGCAGCGTGCAGTAGTGTGATCTGCTCCACAACCTTCACACGCAGGTGGTGATTGGTGTACCATGTTGACTGATTGAGATAAATTATCCATTTTCATTGTAAGAACCTCCATTTGTGCTGCCAATGCTATCATTGCATCCACATTGTGAACCCCTGTTGTTTTCCTTGGTGCTTTCCTATAGATTGGCCACATTGATTGATTCTCGGGTATTTTTTTATACAATTCATATGCTTCATCGATGTCAAGTTTCATTGCTGAACCTCGTGCTGAAGCATCTATCATATTTCTGAATTCCTGGTGTAGTCCGTTATAGAAGAGATATCGTTTAGCCTGCTTCAGAATGTCCAAGCTAAGGCATTTTCTAAACAGATTCTTGAACCTCTCCCATGCTTCAAAATAGCTCTCAAATTCCTTCTGCTTGAAGATGTGGATTTCATTCCTGATTTGGTGAACTCGAGAAGGTGGGAAGAACTTCATGGTGAACTTTTGAACCATATCATTCCATGATACGACACCCCAAAGCTACACTACAACTACCACGTTATTCTTTGGGCGTAATCAATACTCTCTAGAGATAAACAGAGGAACCATTCTTTACACCATCCTTCAAGGTATGAGGGAATAATTGCATTCGGAATGCATTTGTTGATATCTCTTCGTGACTAATAAATTCACATAACATGAAAAATGTTGAAATGTGTTCACGAGGATTCTCCATGAATTTCTCTAAAAACTTGATGTCTTGATGATTTTGGAAACGATTTATGACATCTGGTGAAAGTTATGTTGTCCGAATGGAGGATAAACCACGACGGGTTGCACTGGAGCATGAATCGGATTTACATAATCCTCAACTAAAATGGGAGCTTCATTCTGGACGGCTCTTTGTTGATTTGGTTGCAGTAGTTGATAGTGAATTTGAACATGAGCTTGATTTTGTTGTTGATTCTGATTATCAATCATTCTCCTTGCTTGACGGTGTCCTCTTCTGTGGTTTCTGAATGTCATTTCGATTTCGTGATCTATTGGAGCTAGATCAACCTCGTCAGGAGCTTGCATAAACCAAGTGTGCTTGAAAGAGTCGAGACAAAAAAGAATGAAGCAATGTAATACTAGCCTAAAACAACAAAAATAACAATAAAGACAAATCTAGAATATCAATAACTAAAATTAACACCGTACTCCCTGACAACGGCGTCAAAAACTTGTTACAAAATAATCCCGCAAGCATACGGGTTCGTTGTACAAGTAATAATCGTGATGAGAGAGTTATCGTCCCACAAGGAGTAAAGCTTAATTATAGTGTATTTGATATATGTAAATTCGTGATTGTGACAAAATATGTTTGGTTTGAATTAACTACGTTCTATAACTATGCGAGTAATGAATATTTGCTTAAATTAATGATGATGAATGTGTTGGATTTCCAACTCTACTAGTTGACTCTTGATTTCTATTCCCAACTTGTAATAATTAATTCAATCCTTGCAGTCGTGATTATCGATAATATCACTTTTGTTTACTATTATCTTTCAAGATATAATAAACCTATATTGATCATGACACGATCATATTTCTAGTCCGTATTCATATGACAAACATGTATTGAAATTTAGGATTATCACACATGATCGCACACTTCATAAATATTATTCCTAATATATTTTCTTCGTGTATTCTATAAAAAGTGTTCTACCTATCATGAGTTTTCCAACATTACGAATAAGCACTTATTGTCCTAATGATGCGCAAGCATTAAAACCATATGAATAAGAATGTTGATACACAAGAATTAAACTAAAAATAACAAATCTTGAATTGAAAACTAGAAATCAAAGAGTTTCACCGTCCATCCAATACAAATAAATTTAGCATAGCATATTATTACAAAAATTACACAGAAAATAAAAGGAAGTCATCACCCGAATCATATAAATATGAAGAAAATTTGGAAATCTTCACTTCAAGCTTTCGAAATCGGATCCAAATGGTGAATTCATCCTTCTTCAATGTAAGTTCTCTTCTTTGTGCTCCAAAATACGGCTCCCCCCAAAAGTTATGAAATTCTTCCCTTTTATTCTCCCCCCAAAATTACCTTAAAAGATTACCAAAACAAGATAAGGAAAGTAACATTTTTTCCGATTTTTGGCTTGAGGCAAGTGCCTTAGTGATTTTGGCAGTCTCAGTCGAGGCTGCCTTCGTGCCTCACACGCAGGCGACGGCACGCGCTTTGTTGCTTTGATTGGGGCCAATTGTACTATGGCCCCTCAACTTTCCATAAGCTTCCTTTTTGACACCATTTTCTACTTCTATCCAATCCTTGCTATTCTCTTCATGTCTAATTGAATCATTGCACTCTCGACTTTCGTTTCTCGCTTCGAGCTAACTTTCAATTATTTGCATTTTAGTCCTCACCTTCTCGTTTTGCATCGATAAACTCCCTTTCTTGCATCATTTTCTCCATTTTCATTGTATTCATCGATGTGAACCTAAAACATAAAATAAACACAAATTTAGCCACAATTCAATCCAAATAATCACAAATATCCATGTTTTGACAATCTAAATAAGTGAATGAAATGCACTTATCATTAGGAAAATCAATGTTTGTTGTTTTTTAGGGCACTCATTTTTTGGTGGTTTAAAAATCATCCAAAAATTAGTATTGTGTAATTTGAGTTGTATTTCTCAATCCACCTGTTTTTAACTGTTTTTCAATTTTTTTTTTCAATATTACCAACTTTAAAACAGTTACTTTAAAATCTATCCTAAAAGGGAATGAAGTTTGGACAAAGAAAATAAATTCCTCTTCGAATAAATCTCTCAACAAATATTTCTGATCCTCACAATTATATTCGTGTTTTCCGTCTTATAATCTAATAGAGAGTGATTGACATGCAAGAGCTTATTCAGAGTACTAATAATTAATTCAAAAGTTGTTCCATATACAATAGAAAATGATCCTATTGATGTGTAATTATTGACATACACATTTACTCCATAATCTACACACACTTGAAGTTTTTTAATATATGCTTATCTAATTTTATTTTTTCAAAAAAAAAAAAAAAAAAAACCTTTAGAACCATTTTGAAAAGTAAACTCTCATGTGTTGAACTATTTTAAAACTGCTACTACAAACCACCCAAAATCAGATCCCTTATGAACTTTCAAAATTAGTGGTTTAAAAAAAATAAAAAAATCCCATGACTGATATCCTAAAGTCCTAAGTAGACCCTTAGAGAAGCCCCGTCCGTTTTTTTAAGTCAAAAAGTACTATTTGAATTTAGCGAAATCGCCAACACTTTAAGATTGCTATTTAACCCCCACTAATTTTAAGTATCTATCTAGCCGTCCTTGAAGTGTTCTTAAATGATTGGACATTTTAAACAAAGATATGAGCTATATATTTAATATGTTAAATCAATTTATTGACCACTAGACTAATGTTAAGCACCAATGATGTTGAATAACATTAATCCTATTTTAAACTAAAGAACTTTTGACCTTTGAAAGTGCTTTCAAGCTTTGGAAAAGTCTTCCAAAAAACACATTAACCCCATGTTTGAGCTACATTCTCATTTTCATTATTCTACTCATTTTTAGGGATAAGATTATAGCAGCTCAAAAAGATGACAATTTCTTGGAAAAGATCAGGGCCGATGTTGGAAGTGAGAAAAGCAAGGGATTTGAGATAAGTAGTGATAAGGGACTTATGTTTAAAGGTCGATTGTGTGTACCTAAGGATAAAGGACTAAGAAATGAGATCATGGCTAAGGCTCATTCCGCTCTTTATGCCGCACACCCAAGCTCCACAAAAATGTAGAGAAACTTACGTAATACCTTATGGTGGAGGAATTTGAAATAAAGAATAGTTTCGTTTGTGTCCAAGTATCTAATTTGTCAGCAGGTGAAAGCAGAATATCAGAGACCATCGGAGCTATTAAATTCAATGGACATACCAAAATGAAAATGGAAAAAGATTACGATGGATTTTGTATTAGGTTTTCGTAGGTTGGTGAAACATGCTTTGCATTGTTATGATTATTAATTAACCGTTTGTAAGAATTATAAATTATTTTTAAATTGTCAAAATTCATTTTAAAAGCACATTTCAATAAATTCATAAGTATTATTCCCTTATCAACCATTCATTTTTATATACTCATAAATTAACCATTTATAGCTTGTCCTAAACAGAGGCTAAGAATCTAGTCCATAATTTGACATTATTGTTATTGTAATTGTATTGAACATGCGCTACCAATAATATTAAGAATATGTTCAGCATTCTTAGATTTGTAATTAGACATAATTTAAAAGGAGAAATAGATGTGATAAAATTAATGTGTCAGTCAATGCCAACACATGAAATACGTCGAGAAAAAGATCAACCTTTACAAAAACAGAAAACTCCACCAGAAGATTCCTAACCTTTCACAAGTACAACACTCGACCTTTTAAAACTGTGACATTTACATTCCCAACTAATGACAAATGTTTATTTAGATGTCAACTGACCACACAATACTAATGTGATGTCAGGACTCAAAAAGCATAAAAATGTTTAAAAATAATTTTTTAATTCTAAAACAAATCAGTTGACTTCAATTTTTATTTAAAAATTCAAATATGGTAAAATTTCCCAATATTAATGAAACATATTCCGTTCAACCCATCCCAAACATTATGCGACCATATTTATGAAACATATCCCCTTTCACCCATCCCTAACATCACATGACCATTTTACATTCAAATAAACACTTTTCAAGTTCAATAATACTATTCATAGTGAAAACTACCGATAGTTCGAAAATTTTGATAACATGACTGCAACAAAAGGTTGGATGGCATAAGTGCCATAATTAGAAAACGCGAGGTACAACAAATGATAGATTGAGGACATAGGCGCCGAAGGGAAGTGCCAATAAAAAAAAAAAAAAATCAGTCACAATCCACATTCTCAACCGTGGGGTAACCAAAAAAGACAATCACAGGTCAGTAAGCATCCACATGGACGATATAACACTTCGCCGCAACTGCCCAAAAGAGACTTCATCCTATAGTTAACGGTGGCAAGACAAATTGGATATGGATTGAGGATATAACATATAACGTTATGGATGCGGGTATAAAAATCCCTATCCTAACAACTGGTTCGTCCCAGATCTCTAGAAAGTGGAAAGTCGAGATTTGCACTGAAAACATTTGAGCTAACCCTTTGTTTGAGAAGCTGAGAACTCTGATCTTCTTTCTCGCTGAACAGCTCGAGGAATAAAAGAAAAACCATGAGTGTGTCGACGGCCAAAGCTGATAGATGAAGGGGAATCCGAAGTGCTTAGTTTCGAGACTGCTGTGATAATATTGTCGAGAGTTTCTTCCTCGACTTGCATTGAAGTAGAAACCTCATCTGTCTTGTGTGATGCTAGTTTATACTGGACTTTTTGCCTCTGTTTCTTTGAGGACCGGGCCTTCTTGAAAAACTCGAATGAAGATGGGAATTTGTGTTTATCGACCAGATGCTGCTGCCGGCTCTTGTAAGTCTTCAGCTTCACACCACAGCCTTCAACAAGGCATTCGTACTGTAACACAAAATTAGATAATAATTTTTACTCACACCCAAACATAATGCGTATGCATTACTATCAAACCTTATAAGAATTTTTATAATTTCACAAGACGATGTATCTAGCATCCTTATTTGGGCTAACCACTTTGAATATATTCTCTCACAAATTAACAGCTTTGGCACGTGCCCCATATGCATGCACACATGGATTGTCAGGTGAACAAAATCACAGGGGAGGGCTAGCTAGTAGAGCTAGTTTGTCAAGATACAAAGATACTATCCTCTAGCACTGGAGCATGTAAAAGAGCAAAATTAGTAACTGCCAAACAACTGAACTGACTGCCTGCACTAAACAACATTGCACCTAACCAGTGATTGAAGGAAGAGAAAAGAGCAGAGGATAAGAAAATTACCATTGCAAAACCACGAGCAACCTTTGCCTGAAAGAAAGAATCATGAGCTTCAGATACATGTAAGCTGAGCAGGCGAGATGTAGGGTACACTCTTGAGCAGACTGAACAAGATGCAGTATGCCGTGCATGGTAGTGATCTTCGAAGTCGTCCAAAGATTTCAAACGTGCCCCACAACCAACAATAGAACAAAACACTTCACTGATAAAAAATAACCTTGAGAAGTTGAAGATAGTGCATTACAGAAACATTACCACGTAACAGACAAATAATTTAAGAAAGAAGTTCATCTCTATCGCCAACAAACGCAAGGGATTAGATAAGCAGAAAAATACAGAAAATTCAGATTTATGAACATATCACTAACTTCTTGAAATAAATAATCAGAACATATCACGTGGTTCTTGTAAATAAAATTGCAACTTTGACATTTAAAATGCGAAAAAAAAAACAAAGCATTTGATGTGGCAAGTATGATTTTAAGAAACTATGAAAACAATTTGAATTTTGAACATCCAATCTCCCACGCTTCAGATGCATCACGCAATTCGAACTTCTATCACATTAAAACTGCAAGATTAAGGGCTTAAAAAAAATGCTTTTTGTAATGGTGTTATGATGGAGAATGTGGTTAAAAAATAAGGAAAAGTTTTGAATTTGCGTGTAATATTATTTTTTTGAAGAATGTGTGGTTGAAATGGAATCAAATCACTATTCAAAAATACATTTTGATGGAAAAAATGGGGCTCAAACACGGGCTATAGTAGGACATAAAAGGAACTTCGGCTGCATTCCTTGTTGGGTTTTAATTTGTCACATGGGGCAACATATGCAGTTAATTGAGTATTAAAAACTATCTTAAGGTTAAGGCCATTTAAAGCAATCTAATAAAAAATTAAAGTTATTGAGCTTTGGCATCTAATATGGTATGGATCTAAATATGTGTAGAGACCACATTCCTATTGAGTTGTATTTCATGATGGGCCGAAATACAAATGAAAAGACATATATAGAGTTATGGTCCCCAAACCATAAATGAATTCTCACTCTTTATGGGATCCCATCAACACAAGAACAGCAAAAGCAAGAGTAACGGGGAGGAAGATCTAGAACCCCGCAATCAAGAATAAACAATTAAGATCAAGAAGTCGTAAGCAAAAATACGTAATTCAAGATCCAATAATCAAGATCCGGTAATCAAACTCATTCCCAATGGGTCAAGGTATGTTCACACTTTATAATTCTCTTGATGATTTGACTGGAGAATCTTGGCAATATAGAAAAAATTTACAAGTTCTTGAGATTTAAAGCTTTTAAAATCTAACAAGTGGTATCGGAGAACTCCATGTTAAACCATTAAGAATAAAGAAAAAATTTAGGGTCGACATTTATATTTTGGATTTCTCAATTTTTGAGATGTGAATTTTAGCCCTAAATTAATTTTTATTTTGGATTTTTGGGAATTTTTTCGAACTTCCAACATTGCCGTAGCGCTGTAGCTCCTTGTTTTGGGCTAGCATCCCATTCAACACATTGAGCGTCAAATTGACTTTGTACTTAGAGCTGTCATTCCAAACAGGCTGGCTTATCAGAGTATCTCGAGGAGACCAGAAACTTTAAAGGAAAATGGAAGAATTGATGAGCAAAAGGTATGTGAGGAAAAGTATGATTCCATGTGCCGTGTCAATGCTACTTGTGCCGAAGAAAGATGGGACTTGGAGGATTTACGTAGACTGTTGGGCGATCAACAACATAACGGTAAAATATCATCACCCTATACCTAGGTTAGATGATATGTTAAATGAATTACATGGATCATGCATACTTAGTAAAACAAATTTCAAGTGGATATCAAATTAGAATGAGAGATGAGGATAAGTGGAAAACTGCTTTTAAGACTAAATATAGGTTATATGAGTGGCTAGTCATTCCATTTGGACTTACCAATGCGCCTAACACGTTTATGAGATTAATGTATGAGTGGTTAGTCATATCATTTGGGCTTACTAATACCACACCTAGCACGTTTGAGATTAATGAACCATGTCTTGTGTGCATATATAGGTAAATTCGTTGTAGTTTACTTCGATAATATCATGGTATATAATAAGGATTTAAATGAGCATATAGAACATTTAAGATGTGTGTTTATGGTTTTAAGACAAAAACAATTTTATGCTAACTTTAAAAAGTGTAAATTTTGTATGAAAAAAAATTTCTTGGTTACGTTATTAGTGCAAAGGGTATTGAAGTGGATGAAGAGAAAATCAAAGCTATCAATGAGTGACCAACACCTAAAAGCATAATTGAGGTAAGAAGTTTTTATGGTTTAGCTAGCTTGTGTTTTGTTAAAGATTTTAGCGTACTTGTCATACCACTCACGAAGATTGTAAAGAGAAGTGTAGGATTTCATTGGGGCATTGAATAAGAACATGCTTTTAATACTATTAAGGATATGTTGCGTACCGCACCGATTTTATCACTACCAAATGTTAACAATCCTTTTAAGATTGAATGTGATGTCTCAAGAATAGGTACTGGGGTTGTCTTAATGCAGAAACGAATGCCAATAGCTTACTTTAATGAAAAGCTAAGTGGAGTAGCTCTCAACTATCCTACATATGATAAGTAGTTGTATGCACTTGTTCAAACTTTGGAGACATGGCATCACTACATATGGCCAAAGGCGTTTGTGATTCACACCAATCATGAGTCATTGAAACATTTAAAGGGCCAAGGTAAACTAAACAAGAGGCATGCAAGGTGGATGGAGTTCATTGAGATATTTCCATATGTTATTAGGTACAAACAAGGTCAAGAAAATGTCGTAGCGGATGCATTGTTAAGGAGGTATATACTTCTAACTTCTTTGGGTGTAAATTGCTAAGCTTTGAATATGTTAAGGACATGTATACTAATGACCCGAAATTTTCTAATACACATTATTCATGTGACAAAGGTGCTATAGATAGATTCTTCAGACACGATGGATATTTATTTCGGGATAATAAGTTATGTGTACTTAGGTGTTCAATGAGAGAATTGTTAGTACGTGAAGCACATAGTGGAGGTTTAATGGGTCACTTCGGAATTAAGAAAACTTCGGATATGTTAAATGAACATTTCTATTGGTCTAAAATAAAGGTTGATGTTGATCAGGTTTGTAGTAGATGCATCACTTGTAAAAAGGTTAAGTATAAGGTTTCATCTCAATGTTTGTATACGTCATTACCCATTCCTAGTGAGTCTTGGGTTGATATGTCTATGGACTTTGTGTTGAGTTTACCTATGACTAAGAAAGGAAGAAATTCCATATTCATGGTGGTAGATAGATTTCGTAAGATGGCGCATTTCATTCCATGCCATAAAACTGATGATGCTACCAATATTGCGGATTTATTCTTTAAGTAGTGCACGTACATGGGGTATCTAAGAGTATTATATCGAATAGGGATGTTAAGTTCCTTAGTTATTTTTGGAAGGTTTTGTGGGGTAAGTTAAAAACTAAGCTATTATTCTCTACAACTTATCACCCACAAACGGATGGGCAAATTGAGGTTGTTAATAGGGCTACGATACGTCTGTTGCGCACTATATTCGATAAGAACTTGAAGAGTTGGGAGGATTGCTTGCCATTCATAGAATTTACATATAATAAGGCCACACATTCTACTACTTATACTCTATTTGAAATTGTTTAAGGTTTTAATCCAGTAATACCTTTGGATTTAATTCTTTTACCTGTTGATGAGAGAAGTAGCTTAGATGGAAAGAAGAAGGTCGAGTTAGTAAGATCCCTCCATGAGAAGGTACAGTGCCAGATCGAGAAGAAAAATAAGCATTATGTTTCTCAAGCAAATAAGGGACGAAAGCGCATTACATTTAAACCAGGAGATTGGGTTTGAGCACATATGAGAAAGGAACATTTTCCGACTCAAAGTTGCAATCGAGGGGCGATGGACCATTCCAGGTGCTAGAAAAGACTAATGACAATGCCTATAAGTTAATGCTCAAGCAAATAAAGGACGAAAGCGCGTTACATTTGAACCAGGAGATTGAGTTTGGACGCATATGAGAAATGAACATTTTCCGACTTGAAGTAAAAGTTGCAATCGAGGGGCATGGACCATTCCAAGTGCTAGAAAAGATTAATGACAATGCCTATAAGTTGGACTTTCCAGGTGAGTCCACATTTCTCCTACTTTCAATATTCCTGATCTTTCTTTGTTTGATGCAGGTGGAAATTCAAGGACGAATCCTTTCGAAGTGGGAGGGAATGATGAGATCCACGGTACGAGAGCTAGCGAGGACAAGGATCCGTTGATCGTGGAGAAAGGACTAATGACTAGGTCATGAGCAAAGAAGGTCAAAAAATCCATGGATTACTTGTTCAAGCTACAATAGATGAAACAACGACCACAACAAGCAAAAGGACAAGTTTCATATTAGACATGGAGGACGAAACAAGAAGGATCAATTTGGTTCGAGCAACGGATGAGGGAGCTAAAGCTTCACCAATGCGACCGCATAGAGTAATTAGCATGCAGCCGCATCACCTCTTATCGAAACTCGGTTGAAAGCTAATGACTAACCTATGCAACCACATAACATTAGACTATGCGGCCATATAGTTCAAAATTGGGACGCGATTTCTCAAATTTTGCATAAACTTCTATTTTTGTTAAAACTCTCGTATTGTATATTTTTCATATCTTTTAAGGCTTAATTCCATTTTTAATTAGGTTTTACGAGTTCCATATAAAATAGAACTCATTCCATTCATTGTAAAACACACAATTTGAGAGAAAATATTGTGAGACGTATTGCTTTCTTCGCGTTATTCATTGAATTAATTTCGAACTTACCAAAAATTAAATTCTTGTGGCGTTCAATAATTGAAGTAAGGTTCACAAGTTCAAAGGAACGAATTTTGATAGTGCTACATGTGAGAATTATAACCATGAAGTTCAAATTTTAATTCTCGTGTTATGATTCTTCGTATTTAAATATGAGATGCAATTTGTTATTACTCATTTAGTGAGATTCATATCTCACATGTATATGTTAAATCTTTTATACGTAACTAAAAATGCGGGTTCGAGGCGGTCAGAGGGTGGATTGTACTTGGATTGGTGAAAAATGAAGAATAAATTTTGTAGTTAAAGATTTTAGTAATGTCCATTGTATTTTTTTTTTTAAAAAAAACTAATTTTAAATCTTTGCATTTTAAGAAAGTATTATATTTTTCTTTTGTTTATGAAAGTATTCTTTACGATATATGTATAATAATTCTAAAGGTAAAAATTTAGGTCGTTAAAACATCTCTCGAAAGAGAATCGAAAAGTTTGTGTAAAGAATTCTTGACCTCCTTAATTTTTTAGACTTTGAGTGTTTGTATTAATTGCATTAAGGGAAAATAAATAAACATAAAAAGATTAGGTGTCGATAAGACTTCGGATATCTTAGATCTAATTCATACAGATATCTGTTGGCCATTCCCTTCGCCTTTTGAAATGATCAACAATCATTTGTTACATTTAAACTGAGTTTTCTCGATATAGCTATATGTATCTCATTCATGAAAATCTCAATCACTGAACATGTTCAAGACTTACAAGGCTGAGGTCAAAAATCAACTCATTCAAAAAATAAAATACGTCAGATCTTATCGGGGTGGTGAATACTATGGCGATATGACAGATCAAAAGACAATGCACAGGGCCATTCCATCTTAGATTCTAGGGAGAAGCACTTAAGGACATGGTAAGGAATGTGATTAGGCATTCGATCTTATCAAAATCTTCCTAGAAAGAAGTACTAAAAAATGTAGCTTGTATTCTCAATAGAATTCCAAGTAAAGCAAATGTCAAACCCTTATGAGCTTTAGACCAGCAAGAAGTTTAGTTTGAAGCACTTGCACATTTGGGGTTGTCCAAATGAGGTAAGGCCTAAAAAAATTAAAAAATAAAAACTGGACTCTAGAACTATCAGTTGCTATTTTATTGAATATTTTGATAGGCCAAGGGATTACAAATTTTATGATCCCACTAATATGTTAATTTTCGAAATGAAAAATGCTTGATCCTTTGAGAATGTGGAGTTTGCGGCGAAAGATACGGTTAGAGATTTTGTTTTCGAGGAGGAATATGTAAAAATTCCGTTCGTTGCCATTAACAATGATCAAGATCAGGGACAAATTCATGTTCCTAATCTTGTTCTAGAAGCAATTCCAGATCAAGAAAATATTACAAAATCCCCCATACGTAATCAAGAGATTGTTCCAAAAGAACAAACTCAACAACCTCAAAAACAAATACCATTAAAGCGATCCACTAGAGAAAGGAGAAAGGTAATTTGAACGACTTTATAGTCTTTATCCAGAAAAATGACGATGAAATTGGATTGGTGGACGATCTAACCAACTTTTATCAAACAATGCAAAAGGATAATCTCCAAAGTGGATTGATCAAGCAATGAAAAGGGGTAATTTTCAAAAGTGGATTGATGTTGTGAATGAACAAATAAAGTCCATAAAAGACAATGATGTTTTGGAACTCATCCCATTGCCTTCCAGTGCGAAATCTATTAGTTGTAAATGGATATTTAAAATCAAGGGAGATTCGAAGAGTGATGCGAACAAACAAGACTCTTTTTGTTGCAAAGGGTTTTACTCAAAAGGAAGACATTGACTTTAAAGAGACTCTCTCTAATTTCTACAAAAGATTCTTTTAGGACTATTATGACACTTGTGGCACATTTTGATCTTAAACTACATTAGATGGATGTAAAGACAACGTTTCTCAATGGTAACATTGACGAGACGATTTACATGGTGCAACCGAAAAACTGTGTTCGGAGACCCAAAGAAGATGGTTTGCGAATTAAAGAAATCCATTTATGAGCTTCAGCGGTTTCCCGTCAATGGTATCACAAATTTCATCGAATAATTATCACGTTTGGTTTTGAGATGAATGGAGTTAATGATTGTGTATACCATAAGTATAGTGGGAATAAGCATATTTTCCTAGTATTGTATTTCGATAACATACTACTTACCTACAATTATATATGTTTATTGCACGAAATCAAGAGATTCTATTAAAGAATTTTAAGATGAAAGATTTTGGTGACGCCTCTTTTGTATTAATGATACAAATATACAGGGTCGTTCTCGAAGTATTCTTGGATCATTACAAAAAAGCTATATCGAAAAGGCACTTAAGAGATTTGAGATGCAGAACTGTAAACCAGGTGATACCCTTATTGCTAAAGGAGACATGTACAATCTCAATCAATGCCTTAAAAATGACCTCGAAGAGAAAGAAATGTAGAAAATTCTCTATGCTTTAGCGGTTGGGAGTTTTATACATTCTCAGGTTTGCAGACGTCTAGATATAGCATTCATTATTAGAATGTTATGCAAATATTTAAGTAACCCTAGGTGGAGCATTGAAGGTAGCAAAGCGGGTTATGTAGTATCTACCGAGAATAAAGGATTACATGATCATATATAGGAAATCAAACCAATTAAAGATCATTAGATATTTTATTCCGAGCTTGCTGGATGGCAAGACAGTAGGAGATCCACATCGAGCTATGTCTACCTTTTGGCTAGAGGAGCTATATCCTGAAAAAGTGCCAAGCAGGCCATTTTAGCTTTTTCAACCATGGCAACGGAGTTCATAGCATGTTATGAGACATCTAATCAAGGAATATGGCTACAAAATTGTCACTGTGCAGCACATTTTAGATGGAATTGAAAGACCACTCAAATTATTTTGCGATAATAAGTCGGCATTCTTATATTCAAACAACAATAGGAGTTCGACAAAGTCTAAGTATATAGACATCAAATTCCTAGTTGTTAAAAAGAGAGTTCAGAGTGTTCAAGTTACTAAAGGATTACCACACAAAGCCTTTCATAAGCACATCGCTCATATGGGTGTTGCACTTTTAGATGATATGCTAGTTTAATAGGAGTTTGTATTTGGAATTTGTCTATTTTAGACACGTAATTTTGTATATCGATTTTCAGTTTATTTACAGGAATAAAGCATTCAATTCAGTTTTTACTCTGGTTAAAGCTTTTAATTTGATCTCATTAAAGAATAAGGTAGGACCCGTTGAAAATAGGTATGTTTGGATCACAATATATGTAATTTCCATGCTACACGTTCATACTTAAACTATGTCGTTTGATTGGGTTGATATACGTAACAATTGATGGATTTAGTCATGATACTTGTAATGAAGACCGCTTTGATCCTATATTGACATAAGCAATGGACGAGAATGTTTAGGAGATGTTTTTGGTTATGATAGCTAAATTTTGACGTCATAAAGTTATGCACATTTATAAGGTAACATATGTAGTCCAAGTGGGAGATTGTTGTATTTTAATTTGTCATGTGAGCCCACATATGTAATTAATTGTGTATCAAAGACTATTTTAAGGTTAAGCACATTTAAAGTGATCTAATAAAGAATTAAAGTTATTGGGTTTTGTGTATCTAATATGGTATGGTCTAAATATATGTAGAGACCGGATTCTTTTGAGTTGTATTTCATGATGGGCCGAAATACATATCGAAAGAGATATATAAGGTTATTACCAAATCGCACGTGAATTCTCATTATTTGTGTCATCCCATCAACACAAAAATAACAAGAGAAGGCATATCGAGAAGGAAGATCTAGAACCCACAATCAAGAATAAGCAATTAAGATCAAGAAGCCATAAGCAAGAATACGTAATTCAAGATCTAGTAATCAAATTCATTCTTAATAGATCAGAGTATGTTCCACACTTTATAATTCTCCGGGTGATTTGATTGGAGGATCTTGACAACATAAAAAAGAGTTTTCAAGTTCTTGAGATTTAAGGCTTTTAAAATTTATCTTTCCTTCCCTTTCTCAATTTTTCAATAAACTATAAAAATATAATACACTCAACACAAGCCCAAGACCAACATATAAATTTACATAAGTAACGGAAATGGCAGATAAAAGTTGCGTATGAAGTATAAAAGTATCATTTACAGAAATAAATGAACATGCCAAAACTAAAAAAAGTTTTCAAGTTCTTGAGATTTAAGGCTTTTAAAATTTATCTTTCCTTCCCTTTCTCAATTTGTCAATAAACTATAAAAATATAATACACTCAACACAAGCCCAAGACCAACATATAAATTTACATAAGTAATGGAAATGGCAGATAAAAGTTGCATACAAAGTATAAAAGTATCATTTACAGAAATAAATGAACATGCCAAAACTTAAAACAATACCAAATTCAATTGTAACACGTTTCTCCAACCAAAACGAAAAAAGAACCCAATTTTGTTGCTTGTTAGTAGAATCTTTATGCCTTCATATCATTTAATTATATGAAGTGCTAAACCCATGGACGCTAAATCAAAGAGTAGCAAAATAAGTACCTGCTTCCCTCATCTTCCATATTCCAAATATGATGTTTTTCATCTTCCGTCAAATCCAAAGCAACCTATTTCACAAAAGTTCTAAGATCATTGAATTTTGTTTTCCTATGTATGCTAGATGAAACGGAAAACAAGAAGGCCAAAATATGTCACAATCCAGAAAATATAACGAGAAATGTAAGAGGTTCAAGTTGATTCACTAAGAAACACATGTCCAAGGAGCATTGTCGATACAGCATAGTTCTGGAAGAAAAGCACTATTAAATGTTTAGGGAGATACAAATAAAACAAAGGAAAAAATTATATCAGCAATAGACGATCAATCTGAGTCCAAAGCTTCATCAAATGCGGCTTAATACACCTCATTTTATTACCTTATCTTTTCCTAAAAGGTACCAAGTTTTTACTCTTAAAGATTGATGTTCTATAAACTTAAGAGTTGACTTTAACTTCATATATTTTCAGTGGTTAATACCGCATATTCTAACTTTATACCTAAAACTTGGAAATATTTACTTGATTAAGAATGCTTCCTTCAACTTTATTATAAATCCTAATACACCTACTAAACATCAAGGAAATAGAATTTTGAGTCCACGTTTACAATTCCTTATGAATTTCCCTCTTGGAAAAAATACATTACTCCAGCTTCCTCAAGCAATCTCATGGTTACAAATTACTAGATTCCAAACTCTTGGACTGGGGTGAGCATAGTTTCTAAATTTACACCTTCGGGCTTCAATGTTACAACCTAAGTCTTGTCTATCTCAGTTAGGAGCCTTGACTGGCACAGCAACTGGAGGACTCCACTGACAGTGGCGTGGGCGTCGGAGGGTCTCATTCTTCGTAATCCAGCAATCCAGTTATTAAATGGAGCAAAGCCAAATGGGCAGGTCCCTCCTATGGCTGAAATCTTTCCAATTCTCAGTCCAGATGTTGGAAAGTTTTTTCTTTCAAATTGTCTTTTACTTCAGTGACTCCTGGGTTGGAGTAATTTGTAATTGAAATTCTCAGTTACAATTTTATTTGCTGTGATAAAATTGGTGGTTAGTGGGATTGCCTAGTAAATCACGCAAAACCAGCTAGGAGGATCAGCATGACCTCTCAAATGTGACAGTACTGTATTACCTCTTACAACTCTTGCAGCCATTATTATTTTTGCTAATTTCTCTCCCTTTCTATATAAATTGATTTCTTTTTCTTTCCTTTGACAGCTGTTTCTTTATCCTTTCCAAACACTCAAAATTGTTCAATATTTGTAGAAAGATTAACACCAAGCAAAGATTTCGGCTATTAATTCCCCTAAAAAAGGCAAAAGCACTGTACTAGCCTAATTTATGTTTAACCTCTCAAGTCACACTTTATTCAATGTGCAGGCATGTTCATAGTGGTGAACCTTATCGTATCAAATAAAAATAAAGTACTTTACTATAAATACAAGTTAAAATCTCTGCCAGTACAAATCAGTACTATTTCTTTCTTCAGAATATCACAACCCTAATCCCCCAACAAAAATGCCTAATTAAAACACCAAACCAACTGATAAATACAATTAAAAGAAAAGAAATTAATATTTGATTGGGCATAAGCAAGTCTACCTGTTTAGCGAGGAGTTCTCTTTCGATGTTGCCGGATGCGAAGAACGGAGCATCGGCAACGAACCGGCGAAGAACCGGGTTCCAATGCGGAAATCCCATGCCGGTTTGGATTTTCTCTATCTCCATAGCCACGGTGGATTCTTCCCTTTGAAAATCGAAATTGAAATCTTATGTATATGAAAATTGGTTCGAAAATTTGTGTCACGAGAAGTGCACGAAATGAAGAGACGAGTTAGGTTGTTTTTAAATTGCCCTCGTGAAAGCTACCGATTTTTACTCCGATTTTTACTTTACCCATTTTTTTTTAAGATTCATTAGCCGTTTCGAGCTTTAAAGATAAAATTACCTTTAAAATAATATACAATCACAATTATATGTTATTGTCTAAAGACAATAACACCATTTTTTAAGTTATAAAGAATGCCAAACACTTCCCACTTAAAATTTCAAAATTAAATCACTTTCTTTATCGATTTACTCCAATACAGATAAAAATAGTTTCATTTTTCATATGTTTCAAACTTGAAAATAGATAAATTTATCAAACGATTAACAAGTAAATATTATTCACAGCCATCAGTGAAATCGGTAGTATATTTACGTATTTTTAATTTGGTTCCGGTTAAATTATAATGCACATTATATTAATCTTTAAATCTTATTTCGACATATATGAAAAATTTATGTTCTTAAATGGATCTATATAATTTTTTTTAACAAAAACGAGCAAAAAAATTCACTTGCATATGAGATTTTTCAGACAAATTTTATTATAAATGTTTTCCAAAACCCCGGACGTGTGGGCCCACACGTCCCGGGCGTGTGGGCCCGCACTGCCCCGCACGTCCGAGTAATTGAAAATTTTCCCTTAATAATAATTTTTTTTAACAAAATATTTTTTCTGATGCAACAAACATGGGATCGGTTGCAGTCTCAATTCTTTACTTTGATGAATTTGAAGAGGATGTAAATGGTCGATGGGTCTGGAAATTGACAAGTGAAATACATGGCACAATTCCGATTTTAATAACATCGAGTACGTCGTATGTAGAAATGTACAGTGAGATACAGAACATGCTCAACGTCGATCCTTCTCAGTACGACATGAAATTGAAATTTCTATGGAACAACGAACATTCATCAATTCCAGTTTCACCTGTAAATGTTACTTCTGAAAATTGCATGAAGGCTTTAATTGCATTGAACCAATTTCCCATGACTACTACTCTCTGCGTAAATTTAGTGAAAATGAATGTCCCCGATAGTGAACACGAAGAGCTTGATGGAGGGGATCGTAATGTGAATGATTTTTGGAACACAGTGGAGATAGCTCGTGAGGATGATGTGGTTATTCTCGATACAGTTGTTCCTCACCTCACCGATACGCACAGGATTCCCTCGATAGTTCAATCCAACGAAAATGAAAATGAATTTACGAATGATGACTTGATTGCTTTATCCAATCGAAAACATGGGTCGAGTTCACGAGATGGGATCAGTACACGTACCTCTAATTGTTCCCGTATAGTTCCAGATGATGAAGATTTATACGTCGAGCAATTGTTCGAAACAAAAAAACATTTGCAGGAAGCTGTGTACTGGATTGCTTTGAGACACAATTTTGAGTTTAAAGTTAAAAAATCGGACGAGTCGACGTACAAAATTATTTGCATTGACGACGGTTGTCATTGGCGTTTGCGAGCGACAAAAATGGATACAAATAAGTGCTTTGTAATTCATAAGTATGCACGGGAACATACGTGCGAAGTGTGTATTCGTCGAAATGATCACAAGCAAACCCGGGCATGGTTCATTGGTCGACAAATAAAGGACAAGTTTCAAGACCCATGAACGATCTACAGACCTTCGGACATCATCAATGACTTCCGTCGAGATTACGGAATGGTCATGAGCTATCAGAAAGTCTGGAAGGCCAAAGAATGCGCATTGGAGAACTTAATCGGTTCGATCGAGAAAAGTTACGATAAATTGGCCAGATATTGCCATAACATGGAGAAAACTAATCATGGATCAGCATTTTATATTGATACGAAGGATGGGAATCGCTTCAAGTATTTCTTCATGGCCCTTGCACAGTGCATTCGAAGATTTCAAACCGCAATGCGACCCATAATTCTAGTCGATGGTACAACCCTGAAGGCTAGATACGAAGGTAAGTTGATTATTGCTACGTGTCAAGATCCCAACATCCAAATTTACCCTCTTGCGTTCGGTATAGTCGATGGAGAGAATGATTTAGCGATACGTTGGTTCTTTACGAAGCTGAAGGAAGTAATTAGAGACGTCGAGAACCTTGCATTTGTAACTGACCGGGGGCAGTCAATAATAAATGGTATCGCCGAAGTCTTTCCCGAGGCACGTCACGGTTATTGTATGTACCATATACAGGGCAACCTTAAGACGAAATTTCGGGACAGTGGCATCGTTCCATTGTTTAGGAGAGCTGCAGAGGCATACAGTTTTGAAGAGTTTGAAAAGTTCATGGTCGAAATAGAGTGTAAATCACATGCTGCATGGGTTTATCTAACAGAGATGGGGATCGAACATTAGGCACGATCACACTTTTCAGGACGTCGATACAACATGATGACGTTGAACAATGTTGAGTCACTCAATGAGCTATTTAAGAAGGATCGAGAGTTACCAATTCTCGCAATGATTGAGCAAATTCGTAATAAGCTACAGCAGTGGTTTCATGACGGCGTGAGGAATCCCAAAATTGAATAAGTGTGCTGACTCCGGCTCAGGAAAATAAGATCTTCAAAACTATAGAAGTTGCGAGGAAGGTATTGGTGGAACCACTGGATCAGTTTCACTTCTCCGTGAGATGTGGAAGTAACATCGGGTACATCGTGGACTTGAATGATAACACATGCACATGTAGAAAGTTTCAGTTGGGGAGTTTTCCGTGTATACATGCGGTGGCAGTGGCTATGCATAGGGGATTTCCTCCGCACACCTTATACAGTCATTATTACATTGCTGATTATTGGAGATCAGCATATGCTGAAACGATATTTCCTCTGCCAAATGAAGTCGAGTGGGAAGTTCCCAATCATATTCTTCCACTTAATAATTTTTTACCACCCGTAGTGGGACCACGTGCTCCGGGACGTAGACGTACGTCTAGAATACCATCCACTGGAGAATTTCCTCGACCTCGTAAGTGCGGTAGGTGCGGCGCAACAGGGCATACTCGTCAATTTTGTACAAGTCAGATTCATCTACATAACAATTCAACGGATGTGTAATATTATAAAATAGTTTAATATTTGTAACGAAGTAATATGTTTTTATTTATTGTCGTTAAATATTCAACATAATTAATTGCTTATTTTAGTTGTTTACTTATTTTAACTAAATAATATTTATTATTTAATTGAATATTAAATTATATATAGATGTGTTAATTCATTTAATATTTAAAATTAAATGTTCAATAAACATTTAAATAAAAACTAACGATCACAATATTTACATAAAAACATTCAAAGTGTACAATATTTACATTTTTTTACAATAAAAGAATAATGTGGTGTACTAAGGATCACATTTGGATTCATACAAATCGCAAGCTAACTTCAACCTGCACATATCTATCAAATATTGATTTATTGGATCAACCTTGCAACCAATGCTCAAAAACTCTATGTACTTTATCACGAATATACCACAGTCGCCCTTGCAAGTAAATATAATATATTAGTTCGATAACATATAACTAAAAACTAAATTTTCAAAATAAAAACTTGTAAATTCTTACGATACTCCTTGTCTTGCCGTCGTCGTGTCCCGTAGAATGACTAATATGCCATTTACTTGAATATTCGCTTGTCTAGCCATCATGGGAATAATCACACTCATCGGCTCTAGTATACGCTACAGTTGGTCTTGGGTCAAACATCAATGGTCTGAGTCATACAAATATATAGTCAAATCTGCGAATACAATCTCAGCTGCGAAGCAGTGTGAGTTCGCGATCATTGGAACGTACATATGTGTACAATCCGTTCACGGCTTTCCATTTGTCGGCTCCAGCCCAATGACCCACTCCATCATGTAGTCGAGCACCACATATCCATTTCCACTGAGTAGGAGTGTGACGTACTCAATATCAATGGCACGTGCAAACCCGCAGCTAAGGATGACTCGACCAGGAATGTCAAAAGATTTCGAGTATCTCCGAGCTCGATCGCACAACAATTCCATAATCATGTCGATGTGCTAACACCAATAAAAATGAGATGGTCGTTAAATTAAGTAAAACAACAAATAATTAAACGATGCAACAAATAAGAACGAGGATGCACTTACATTATTGGCGAGCCAAGCACCACTAGTCAATACATCATCGAACCACTTCTTCGCGTTCAAGATGGTCCTCGATCCCACCCTATGGATGTCCCTAAAAAAATGAAAAAGTGAAGTGTTACAAAAATCATAGATGATCTCGCATGTACTATAGGCAAATCATTAAATACTTACTCATGCTTAAGGGATTTGAACCAATCATGAAACGCTTTCTTCCGAACTGGGTCGACCTTGCGGAAGAAATTGGGGAATGTCCCATCCAAGAATGGCCATCTCTTCGCCTCGGCCGTGAAGGGGGAAACGATGTACTGTGACGGCAATCTCGGTCTCTTACCAACCACCAGCGATGTCAAGTCAACAGCACGCTTCGTACTCTTCCTCACCTCCGGAGTCCCCTGCGACACAACACAATTCGCTGTAATTTTGCCAGAAATCTGTCTCACCGCATCGTCCAACTGGTAATTCATCCTACAAAATTTCAAACATTTGCATCTTGTGCAAGATATAATAGACAAACCATATTATGAGAAAATTAAATTATATTCACTACTATCCGCAATAATCAATTGAGTATCACATTATTTCTTATTTTAACCGTCAATTGAATATTTTATTGATTTTTTATATAATATTTAATTATAATTAATAGAATAGTAAATAAACATTTCAAAGAAATCATTTATTTTGTTTATTTAATATTTTGCTATTTACAACTAAATAATATTTTATTTTGAAATAAACAACTTCTTGTAACTAAATAGTAATCAAATTATTAAAATTTACAAATTAAATAAACTAATAAATAAAATAATTAGAATTTTTATTGTTCATTTAATGTTTTATAAACAATTTCAATAAGTAATTTAAAATAAATATTTTAAATCGTTTATTTTTATTGTTTGTAAACAAATTAAATAAGTAATTTAAAATAAACTCTTTAATTTTTTTATTTAATATGCCATTGTAAAATAATAGTTTATAATATTAATTATAATTAATTGAATATTAAATAAACAATCCAATATTTAATAGTTTATTATTTATAACTAAATAATATTTTATATTTTACACACTTTTGTTCGTGAATTTTTCAAGTTGTTTACAAAATAAATTTAATTGCTTATGTAATATTTAGAAATTAATTTAAATTTAAATATCAAATACATAATTTAAACAATAGAATATTTCATTATTTTTTCTTTTAAATGCATATGTCATTATTTATTATAAACAATTTCAATAAATAATTTAAAATAAATATTTTAATTGTTCACTTCATATTATTTCATTGTAAAAGAAGAATTTATAATTAAATTCTTTATATAATATTTAATTATTATTATTAATAACATATTAAATAAACATTTCAAAGAAACCATTTATTTTATTTATTTAATATTTTGTTATTTATAATTAATTGAATATTAAATAAACAATCCAATATTTAATAGTTTATTATTTATAACTAAATAATATTTTATATTTTACAAAATTAAATATCAAATAAATAATTATATTTAATATTATTAGAAAAAAAAATGAACTAGGCCGTCTGTACGACCCAGCGACTGGGCCGCTGCCAGCAATCTAACAGACGGCCTAGTTAACGAAACTGGGCCGTCGGCAGCGGCCCAGTTCATTTAACTGGGCCGCTGCCAGATGGCCCAGGGCATCTGGACCCATCTGGGCCCAGACGACATCTGGCATATGGGCCCGTCTGGGCTCAGATGGCATCTGGCATCTGGGCCCAGATGCCCAACGAGAGAGATGCAGCAGCGTCTCTCTCATTTTTCTGTCGGCCGGAGATCGTCATTTCCGGCGATCTCCGCCACCAAATCTTCACCCAAACACATATTTCAAGCATTTCACCCATATATAATTGATTTACAAGTATTTCTTCGAACATAATCAACAAAAATTCAAAAAAATACAACAATGATTTGTAAAAAATTCATGTAATACACTCACCTTCTTCAAGAGAAAATGACAATCTTGGAGTCCGGGTCGTCGGTTAGTCAAAGATGTCAAACTCGTCGGTGATATGGCCGTTGTCGGCGTCGGCTCTTTCGTTCTCTCTTCCAAGTTTACGAAGGTAAAATTGGGAAAATGTTTTTTCTTCTTTAAGTTTTATTAGTTTTTTTTTAATGCTAGTCAACGGCTATATAAGAAAATAGGCCGGGTCATCCGGGTATTTTGAACAATTTCCTCGATTTTGGGGTTCGACCTTGCGGGCCGAAGAAGAGTTCTCTTTTTTGAAAAAAAAAAAAAGTTAAAACACATACCCTTGTTTGATACATAAATACATGATGAAAATTAAAATCAATTTTTTAATAAATTTTGATAAAATGTATGATTGAAAAGTTACAAGATTCAAGAAATATATTGTTAAAATTAATTGTTGACTTGAATTTAAATTTAAATTTTAATTCACACATTGTCCAACTTTTGCTGTCTAATTTATTGTCTATCCATTTAATTATTAACATGTCATTAATTTGATAAGTTAGTTGTGAAATTATTGAAAGTAAATTTGAGACATGTTAATTTGAAAATGATGTGTCAATAATTAAGGGTCCGTTCGATAGAGATTAAAATTGAAAAATTAGTTGTTATGATTGACTTTTTTTATACGAGTGAGATCTAATAACGACTATATTTTCGATTTTAATTGAATTTTAATCCCTACCGAACGGGGCCTAATTAAGTAAACTGTTCCATTCGTCCCATATATTTTCACTTTCACACAAATAGAGGTGTCAATCTGGGTGGGCCAACATGAGTCCGGTAACGATCCGCGTGAAAAAAGCCCGCCTGTTACGGGTTTTGGGCCGGTTCTGGGACGGCTCATAATTTTGGACTACAACCCAGACCCACCCACTGACTCATCAGGTCGAGTCTATGCAGGTCACGGGTCGCGGTTTGTTCCGGTTTGGCCAGTATGATTGTATAAATAAAATTATAAAAATATAGAATTTTTCATATTTATAGTAAAAAAATATTTTTTTAATGTAAATTAAGAATTGTACAAAATGATAAATTCATATTTATACCAAAAAATGTTTATATAGAATTCAAATTTAATGTTACATGAATTATTTATAACTTTGTAAAGTTAAATTTAACTTAAACAAATAACAACTAAATGCATATCTAATTACTATTATCAAATATTTATAGCATAAGTACACCCCAACAAGACTGGTACATACTTTTATTATACTTTATAGTTTAAGTACATTCCAACTAGATTTGCACCTACTTAACTATAATATTTACTTTTTTTTTTGCTTAATCGCGGCCCGTGAATGTGCAACCTGCGAAACCTGTAGGTCCTGAGTCGATCCGAACCAACTTTCACGGGTCTGGCCGGCCCATCCGTCTTGACACCTCTACACACAAATTAAGAAAATATAATTATTAATTTATTATAGATGAAAATATATATTTTACTTACATTTTTTTTTCTAATACTAGTTTTACACCATGCGATGCACGATCTGTGTTATTTTGAAGGTGATATTAGCGTACAAAACATTTGTAAAGAAATAAAACGATAAAATACTTATAATAAATGAATTCACCACTACAAAAGTGGAACCCCAACGAAACTGCGTGTCAAGAGGAAAGTAAGCAGTTTAATGATTCACTTATCAACTGTGTTCCTGATGGAACAAATTCATCTGAGGAAACTGATAGAAGTGGATTATTAAGTAATGGTAGGAATAGAGAATTAGAAAAGCAAGTCTCCAACGGGAATCGACCTATCCGGTCAGGTCGAGGGGGCGCACCCCCCGTGGGAGTTCAGTGGCAATGCCCCCAACGGGGATCGACCTGCCCAGTTAGGTCGCAAGGGTCGAGGAAATTATAATTCTCGTTTATGTGTCGAAGAGTTTATCTGTTGGAAATAAGTTTTTTTTTTTTTTTTTACCAAATATCAAAGATGATGCAAGGATGAAAAAATAATATTTTTAATAACATGTTGAAAAAAAAAAATAAGTGCAGGGGGAGAAGCAAACTCCCCGTGCGCGCACGGAGAGTTTCAAATATTTTTTTTAATCTTCCAACTTCTAATATAAAAAATTCCAAATTCCAACCTACCTACATTTATTTTTTATCTGTCCATAACATTAATCTAATTTCTATCTACTCACACCACATAGTAATCTTAATAATTTTTTGTTTTTTTTATATTAATTATCTACAATACAAAATACATACAGTGTAAATAAATCGGTGTGCAGAATTTTTTTTTAAAAATAAATTGGCAATTTCTTTTCCACCGGCTTTCACCTCCTTACGTGCAAAGAATAAGAAAAATGCAGTTACCTCCTTCCACCGCCTACATTTCTGACCAATTCTGTATAATTTGAGATTCTCCTTCGAGAGGGATAAAATGGAAAGAGACAATTAATTAATGGGGATGAAATGGGGAGAAAAGTGGGGATAAAATGAGAAATGGAAATACGTCCTGAATGAATAGTAACCGACACATTCCCTCATTTAATAGAAGATGGATAACCTTGCATTAAATATGAGTAATTCATATTTGATGATAATAAGATATGGGTATATTAGAAAATTAAGAAATGAATTAGGGTAAATATGTTCATATGACAACTTTTATTAACTATTACCACATTTTAATTACAATAAATATCTTTAAACTTTTATTATTGTTACACTTATGTTCTCAACTTAAAAAAAAAAAATGTCATCAATCCTCTACTAATTTTCACATCTTGTCTACAAAGACGATTTCATCCAAAATATTTGTTATGAAGGCAAAATTTTTTTTTTGCATTTTCACACATATTTTAACGTTTCGTTGTGGAAAACGTTATTTTCACCTATTTTTAACGTAAAATGACCAATATACACTCATATATAAATAAAACAAAAAATAAAATAAAGAATAAATTGTAATCTTACTCTCACCCTTACCCTCCACCACTTTCCCTTCCTACACACCCCCCCCCGCCACCACCCTCTGCCTCATCACCGCCACCCACAACCTAATCCTGATATGATGTGAAGCCAATATAAAAACACACCCCTCCACGCCCTTTATCAAAAATGACCCCATCACTGCCCCGACGTAAATCCTACAATTTGTCAATATATCCATAAACAAAGCCCTTAAATTGAAGACATAGAGAGAAATGAAGAGAGAATCAAGAGTAGCCCATAACTCCTCAGGGAAAATGCATCCATTGTGCTCCACATCAATAGCGTGGAAAATCCTGTACAACTCCAGCTCCTTATCATCCATATACTTCCTGAACTCTTGATAATCTACCCTCACATCCTTATTAGCATCATAAACATCCAAGTACCCCACGTTATTCGAATCAAAAAAATTGAATAAACTTCGAATTTTTGAATCCCTTTCTTCATTGGTTTCCCTTAAGGCGGCTAAAATATGGTCTAATGATACCGGCCCTGATTTTTTATCCGAGTTGCGGCATCCGGATCGGGCTTGTCGTTGGCCCTTTTTGCTTATGGATTCCATTGTTGCAGGGAAATTCACATGCCTTTCCACTTCCCGAGACATGATAATTAATTGGGGAAAATTGACACAAAATCTTGATTCTTCTTCACAGCATGAAGTAACAAACTCGATTTTTCGGTCGAATCGGAGCTAGGAATTCGATTTTCTTGTTGTTGGTGGAGCTGGGAGAGGCATGACTCAATGGAGACCTTAGATTGAGAGAATTTTGAGAGGAAGGATTTGGTAGACTCGAATGAGGGAGGCGCATTAAGGTTTGTGGATACAAGCAGGGGCGGAGCCAGCCTCTTGAAATAGGGGGATCCCAGAGTTAAAGGAGTGGGGGCTGCCCCCGAAAATTTTTCGGGTTTCTTCCTTGTTGCCTTGTACTTCTAATGCATTTTTTATGTTTCATAGCATTTACTTAAGTAAATAATTGGTTTTACAAGTGCTCATTTTTTAAAGAGGTGTTTTTCATTGTATAACTATAGCTGAGTGTGAAAGATCATGATGTGAAAACTTAGAGGAAATAAATTTCGTCCTTATACTTGGTTGATTTACTGTTCTTTGGACTTTGGAGATCTATTACCCTAAATAGAAAGTGAAACTGAGAAAAAAATTAATGATCTTTAGAAGTGTCATTCATTTGTTGTAAATATTAACTCGTAGTGCAACTGTTAGATATGAGAACTAACTAATATTTTCGACTATTAGGATTCATAAATAAATATTTTTTCTCTATAATTTCTTAAATTAAAACATATTGGTTGAAGTTTTTAATTTTAAATGTCATCTTTCTCATTCAATGTTATCATCCATTTTCAAAACCATATTTGAGAACATATCCGATAATTACTTTTAACACTAATACCAACACAAAATGGTAATAAAAAAAATTGTCAAATTTTTTTTTTTTTTTTTTTTTATGTGGGGAGGGGGGTCCGGGTCCCCCCTGCCTCCGCCCCTGGATACAAGGTCGGATTTTTCGGCCAGCCGTGAGTGGTGGCGATTGGAGAGGCGTTCCATCATTGAAGCATGCTTCCGTTGGAGGTTGGGTCAACGTTGGTGTCAGCCGCAGTGGTGGCGGCGGCGACGGTTTTAGGGTTTGAGTCATTTGAGCCAAACACATTTTCTTCCATTTCACCAAAGAAGAGTCTTTGGTTCTGGAGTGAAAAGGAAGGAAAATTGAAAAAATTATAGTGAGTGTGAGGAAGAGTGAGAAAAAGGGGAGGAAAATCGAAGACACGGAAGAAATATGAAGAGAAAGTGTTTTTTTTTTTTTTAATATTTTCATAAATTTTGGACCTATTTGTATTTTTTTAAAAATTTATGAGTAAAATTGCAATTTATTCTTTTTTTTTGTTTTTTTGTTTTATTTATATATGAAGGTATGTTGGTCATTTTACTTTAAAAATAAGTGAAACTGACGTTTTCCGCAATAAAATATTGAAATAAGGGTGAAAATGTAAAAAAAATTGAAATTTAAGGACGTTTTGCACACTACATGCCAAACGTATGGACATTTTGTGTTAATAAGCCAAAGTTAAAAATATATTTGTACATCTTTTCAATGCACATTAGTAGAATATTTGGATAAAAATCGTGATTAGAGACAAAATAAGTTAATTAATTGAAAGCTAATAGTAATATGCAACAAGAAAAAAGTTGAGAACATAAAAGCAAAAGTAAACGAATATTGAAAACTTTTCTTGTAATTAAATGTAATATAAATATAAAAAAATTGTTGTGTGAATATAATTACCTTCAACTGTACTTTCAACCAGGAAAGTGACATTTGTGACAAACAAGAAAGAAAAGTAAGCTTATTTTATGGAATGGAAGAGGTAATTATTTTACACTTTCATTGTCCTTTAATCCGTTTTCAGTTGTTATTATATTATTTTTAGGGAGTAGCCATTTTCAATTATCATTTTTATATATTTATTGCTTTCTAAATTCATCTCTATTAAAATTTTATAAAAAGTATTATATTCACTCACGTTCCATTTCAACATTAATCTGATTAAATTCATTGTTTAAATACTACATATCCACACTATTTTTATGTGTCCATATTTAAATTTATCCATACTATAATTTTAGATTTAAAAAAATATTTTATTTATTCCCAATACTTCAACCTTATTTTAGTCATTCGAATATCCCTGTTAGTGTCTATTTGGGAGCATTTGTATCTAATTTTTAGAAGAAATCATGCTCAGTGAAGAAGAGTCACAATGTTTGACTGAAATGATTGAAATTATCAATGTGCCCCCTTTAATTTAATTTACTCCTCTTTACAAAGGGTTTTTTCGGGTATAAAAATGAATTTTGTGTTAGTAATCACTGCACAAAGGGTCCCACTGATATATCAAATGATCGAAAAGGGATTAAAAGATGGTAAAAATGAGCCACGTGCCATTTTCTTCCTACAAATTTATTAACATTACATCTTAGTTGAATTTGATTGTGGATAATGAACAGGAAACAGTATGAAAAGAGAAATTCACGAGAGAAAATTAACCAGTGTGTCAATATTCAAATGGTTATTACAAGAGATTATATTTAATTTTCTTATTTTAATAATCCCAGCAGAGAAGATACCCATCATTATTTTGAATTCAAGAAAAAACATAATTCCGGTGGAAAACTCAAATTATTCTCACCTAAAAAGCATATAAATATGACTGTTTTAACTGTCCAATATTAACAATAAAACTAGCCATAGAATATGACGTTTTAACTGTCCAGTATTAACAACTCATTACCACTGACCATAAAATCTACAACTAATACTGGATCATGGTAGAAGAAGTCCCATCAATTTTTGCATATATAAACACACATTTGGACAGTAGAAAATAACAACAAAAAATGAATTTGTATCTTCCTATTCAATAAAATATTATACTCAAATTTACATATTTGCTGGAGCACACTTGAGAGTTCTGAAAATCATTTGTGATTGCTGCACAATTGGTTTGTTTAATCGCCGTATATTGGAGGTGATTGTCCACAGATGTTGCAGCAGTTATCGACAAACAGTTTCTCTTTAGGACATCGTGCTGTCATGAGATTCGATCAGTCGATAAATTTTATTTCTGCATTTTATTCTATTGCAACTAGTAATAGTTCTTACAATCTAAAGTGAAATTATTCATTTTTAATTAGTTGCCATGTTTGCAATAGATATATCTGTTCCTAAATATTATGAAAAGTCTGAATTATTTGATAGAAAGAATTTTAACATATTCGTCGCCTACTAGTCTTTGTGATGAACAACATTGTCACAAGTATAACAAATGATGAAGTTAAAAAATCATTTACAAGTTTGCGTGAAGAATTGTGGAATTTTTTTCTTTGGAATATGAAAAATAGAATGTAATTAGATGTACATAGCTGCACCTTTATCAATTTGGGTAGTCGTGCATCTCAATCTTTGTCCAATATGTAATTGGGGGCTACATTTAATTATTGTAAATGGGAATAGCATCTGCGGATGTTCTTATATAATTCGAATTGCGAACCACAAAGAATTTTAATATGGATTGTCATCGTTGCTAGGGTTGATCATAGTTTTAATATGGTTAGTCATAGTTTCAATTTAGACTTGAAATCCGGGAAAGAAATACCATTCGGGTAATATTCAAAGGGTTGCAAACCGTCGCCCTTGATCTGCATTTTCTACTTAAACCCCATTCCTCTATTCATCGCCGACAATATGCTCAGGGTTCCAAATTCAATGATGGCAATTAAGCACACAGGTTGCACTCGTCAAGCCCATTCAATGGCGGACCTGCGGGGTCCTGGGGGGTCACGTGACCCCCAACTTTTAAGATTTTGATAAAGTCATGATTGGTATCGATTTAAATTTAAGTTTTAATCTAAATCAAAGTTAACAATTAATTTTAATAACATATTTCATGAAATCCATAACTATTTTACTTTTATCAAAATTTACTAAAATTTTGATTTTAATCTCCACCAAACAAGGGCAAAGTCACAATAAATTTGAATTTTTCTTTCCTTTCACTTTTTTTTTTACTATTTTTCTTGTGTTTTTTAACAAAATATAAGCCCTTCTAATTTTTTAAAATTTGTATATAATTTCTCTACAAATTTTCACATTTACTACAATTTTTCACTTTCCAATCAGATTTCCAAGTAATTAGAACCTGCATTTTCATTTTCTCCTATCAAACCGTGTATATGGAATGTGTCTAACCTCATTATATCCAATTTGATTTATATTTTTCGAATTGTGTTTATTTGATTGATTATTAGTATTGAATATTAATTATATGTCTTTCCTTTCGATTACTTGAATTAATTGTTTGTATCAAATACATTATAAGATTTTTAAACGTGAATATGCATTTTCTTGTGATGAACAAAACATTAATAAAATAACTATTCGAAATCAAATGGATGAAAATGATTAGCAAAATATTAATAAAGAAATATTTTTTTAAATGTAAATCCGCATTATCTCAAGTGAAGTATGAATCATTCAAAAATCAAAAACAAAGTATTCGATATTGTATATGTCGTCGATAGACTTAGCAGGTATACTAGTAATCCTAACAGTGAACATTGGGATGCTCTCATTCGTGTCTTGAGGTATTTGAGATACACTCTAGACTCGGGAATACATTATACTAAATTTCATGCTGTACTTGAGGGATATAATGATGCTAATTGGATTTCCGATACCAATGAAACTAGATCTACAAGTGGATATGTATTTACATTAGCAAGTGGTGTTGTATCTTGAAAATCCACCAAGATAACCTGCATTGTGAGATCTACTATGGAATCAGAGTTCATAGTATTGGATAAGGTAAATGAAGAGGCTGAATGGTTAATGAATTTTCTTATGGATGTTCCTTTGTAGTCCAAACCACTTTCAGTTATCTATGTCCATTGTGACAGTCAATCAGCTATTGCAATAGCTCAAAATTCATCCTACAATGGAAAGTCTAGACATATTCGTAGGAGGCACAATACAGTGCGTCAGCTATTTAAGGATGATGTTATAGCTATTGACTATGTGAATTCAAGTGATAATATTGTTGATCCATTAACCAAAGGATTAGTTAGAGAGCTAGTTCATAAAACATCGAGGGGGATGGGGCTAGAGCATATTACAAACTAGATCACCTATAACGGAAACCTAACTTTGCAATTGGAGATCTCATGGACAAGGTTCAATAGGATAACAAAGTTATTGGAGTGGTATGTGGGGGTACTACATTGAATTTATCTCAAATCCCTCCATATGATAAGTAGTACCAACTGTATTGATTTGAAGATGAGCAAATGCTCTTAATGCTTACTATAGTTGATATTCAGTGGTGTGTTTAGATACAGTGCATCCTTGATAGAAGCACATATTTGAGTGTGGAAATGGGGTATCTTCCTATGAGAATTGAGGCTAATTCTCTAGAACACTCAAAGAAACTGGGAAAGTTCATGGCCGAAATAAACACAACTGCGAGAACTCAATGATTGTTTTAGAAGTTATGTGTGTGTTCTATTGTCTTAGTTTGCAACCATAATTGTGGAGTTCAAGACATAGTTCACTCTGCAGTTAGCAAAATCGATATAATATATAAAGCTAAGGTTCAAGTCAATAGACACCTAAGCATATGTGATTTCTACTGTACTCCATGATATTATTTATATTCATCTTATTTCTTTCATGTGAGGGATTGTTAGATATTTATATAATAAATATAATATGTGAAAAAAATGATTAATTCAGATGAAGTATCCAATTGGTGAAAAGTGTGGAATTTGTGTAAGAGGTCGAGGGTTCGAGTCACACTTCACGCATTGTATTAAAAAATATTTGATTGGGCCTTGGGCTTTCTTGATTCCAATAATAATTTTTTTAATCATTTTCGAAATTATTTAATGGGTCAACTAGCCAGTAGAATATGACTGTTTTAACTGTTCAATATTAACAACTCATTACCACTAACCATAAAATCTTCAACTAATACTGGATCATGATGGAGGAAGTTACACCAATTTTTGTCTATATAAACACACATTTGGACAGTAGAAAATAACAACAAAAAACGAATTTGTATCTTCCTATTCAGTAAAACATTATACTCAAATTTACATATTTTCTGGAGCACACTTAATAGTTCTGAAAATTATTTGTGATTGTTGTACAATTAATTTGTTTGATCGTTATATCCTGAAGGTGATTGTCCACAAAGGTCGTAGTAGTTATTCATCTTTAAAAAAATGCGCGACTAAAAATGTTTTCATATCATGTTTCATTTAAGCATTGGGAATTTGGGTTAAAACTTTTAAATTTCAATTCAAGAGCTCTTTTTTATTTATTTATTTAGTTTTCTCAAATTGAATACCGAACTTTGGTTCCCTATCAAAGAATTCTTGCAAATTTTAATATTCTCATTATCTTGCATTTTTCAACATGTATCGAACAGACACCATTTAAGAGACGTCAATTGATAATGAAAAAAATAAAAATTGTTTTGAATATGAAAATTGATGTTAAGTAACTAATCGCATATAATATCAATGTCTAACAGATTTATAGATTAGACTTAAAACTTAAAAATATGGTCTTTGATGTGAAAGTTTAATTAAAAAAAAAAAAACTATACAATAAAAATTTATTACTATGAAAGTATGAATTAGATGTATATAATTAACTCAGGGATATTAAGATTTTTTTTTTTTAAAATAAATGATACATAAACTATGCATGGACTGTGTGAAGGGGTTTAGGAAATGGTTACACATTTTTATTTACTAGGTGCAAGCATTTATATTTAATAGTTTTGTTTAAAAATTAATTTGCTATTAATAAAGATGTAATTTTATTGGTTAATTAAATAATTAATGATGTAATGTTTATGTAATTGATAAATAATTAAATAAAGTGTTTCTCTCTGTCATTTCCAATCCAAAATCACAAACAGAAAATTCAGGGTATGTTAATGAGTAAGAAGATGAGTTTACTTAGACTCCGTTTGATTCTCATTAATGTTTATTGAACCCCACACAAGAGATAGAAATTCAAAATTGATGTGATGGATAACGGTCATATTTTTCATTTTTATGGGGTTTTAATGAGAAACAAATGGAGGCTTAAACTTTTTGCATGGCTTAAGTCTTTACTCTTTTTTAAGTAATAATACAATTCATTTTATCGTTAAAGTATGATATGTATTACGATAATATATGTATATCATGTGTTAGACTTAGTATTAGTAAGTGACGGGTAAATTTTCGAGGACAAAAATATTTTAAGGGGGTGAAATGTAATACCCCAAAATTTTTCATAAAATATAATTCAATTTTTATATATTATATTTTAATATTTTGAAAGTTAAGGACTAAATGATACATTTATCAAATTATATTTTATTTGTGTCAAATATTTAGATATTGATGAAGTTATCGTAAATATATGAATATTGGTCTCGTTGGATAAATCGTAATTAGATACATAAATCAGATTCGAGAAAAAGTCGATTCGAATAAGTTAGCTCCAAGATATTTTAGTTTGAAGGAATTATTAAAAGCTAATTTATTATTATTATTATTTAATTATAATTTTGAAAGTAAGGGGCGGTGAAAAAAGATTTTCTATTAAAACAATAAATTCCGTTAGTTTTTCCGTTAAACCAACATATTCCGTTTAATAGCCACTTTTTATATATAGAAAGATATAGGAAGATGTACTCATAAGTAACTAATACGATTTTGGCATACTAATTGCACGTGAAAATTAGATTTGAATTATTTTAGTAATATTTATATTAAATTACGTATATGTTAAATGCTTCATTAATGAAATAAAATAACATAATTGTGCCAAACCTAACTTTCACATTAATAATAATTAAGGTGCCATATAGCCATAGTATGTATATTCATTTGGCCCTCACCTTACCCTACCCTACCCTACCCTATGTAATTGCCCAACTCTATTTGGGCTATCTTTAATTAATAAGACCTTGAAATTGAATAATAACATTAAGCGATGGCGGGGCGACGAGGCCCTTACCTGGTTTACTACTCTATTTAATTTTTTTTAAAGTTTTTGATAATTTATTGCCCACATTCATTAAACCGAGACAATAATATATTTTTTAATCTTTACTTATTTCTAAAAGTTAAATTATTTCAATACATTTGGTAAATTAAGGCTTTTATTGTTCGTCATATTTTTGTAGATAATTTCATTTGTCATTTTCTATTAGAACTAATGAAATTTCATAAAATTTTCTATTTAAAGTATTGAATTCTAAAAAAAATACAAAAAAATTAAATGGGGCAGGACGGTGCACTCGTCCCCATCTCGAATTTGCCCCGGGGCAAAGTTATACATCTCGTCCTCGACCCGAATACCCAATTAAGTGGATAATCCCCGCCCTGTTCGGGGGGAGGGGTGGGGCTCCCGGATATCGGGTTTGTCGGATTTTTTTACCATCCCTAATAACAATCAAGATTTAAGAAAGTAAATTGGAAAAGGAGAGAAAAAAAACAGTGGATAACCAACGAGATCAAGTGCAATTTTTGCCATTCTCAAGATTTTATTGAAGGAAGAATAAAATTAGGATGGTAGATTCTTTGAAGAGATCTCAACTCGTGAACAATTTAGGGTTAACTATATTCACATAAATATACCATGTTTCAATTAAATTCAAAAAAAATTAATCTTTACTTAGTGTCACCCTTATGTTTTCAATTTTTGTTCAGGTATCTTTATCATCAACCTTCCATTAATTATTGATTTTTCGTCTGAAAAATTTATTATCGTAATTAAAAATAAGTATCAAATGTTTAATTACAATTTGATTGTTTATTTATTTTGCCTATTTAAAAATACAAGGGAAAATGAGTTCTTACGTCCTCTTAGTAGAATTTTTTCATAGAAACCATAAAGAATGACAATATGTGCTTATTAATGAAATTTTGAGGACAAAAATGTCAAAGACATAAGTATGACAGTGAGTTAAGATAAGAAACCTTTAGTGCGATTGAAATAAGAAATGGTGGTGGAGTTTTTACTGTACAAGACACAAGACTTGAGTTTATTTTTATTTTTCAATTTCTCATGCCAAAATTTTGTTCTCTCTTTCTTTCAATCGGAGTCAATCGAATGCCAATTTCTAACTAATTTTTCTTTTTCAATCCTATCTATATCTTATATTAAAGATGTCGATACATATATACACAAGAGTCATAGCCGATCGAAAAGAGAGAAGGCGGGGACACGTAACATTGTTCTATCTTTTTCTCAATTTACGAAACGTGCCAAAATTGGTCGAAATTGTATTAGTTTGACCATAGGGGCATTGCAATGTCGTGTCAGAATAGAAGTTCCTCCATGTGGAAACAACCAATATTTGTTACTATGTCATTTTCACATTAATCCACCTAAGTGCAATTAAAATCTTAATTAATCCTTCTTCTTGTTGTCAACGGTCATTATGATTAAATAATCGAGTTTAACTTTTCGTCGCTTTAATACAAGACCTATGAAGAACATTATTAAATTTCAAGTACAAATTCATGACCCCTTCTCTTGTAGCTTCTCTCGGTCTTGGAAAATCTTGTAGTACGGTGTTCTTTTCTATTTACTAGAGAGAAGATAGTGTGAGTATTGCAGATAAAGTTGTGGATATTGATTGGATATCTGATCCAATCTTATAAAAATAATTCATAGATCCGATCCGACCCGATAATTTAACGAATATTTGATTTTTAAATATATATCCGATTTGCTTTGTTATCAAATATCCGATTTGAAATATTTTAAAACGAGGGTATTCTCAATTTCAATACAAAAATCATTATAATGTGTGTGTGTGCGCGTGTTCTTCATTAAAAGTCATAAAGTATAATACAAGTTTTAAAAGAAAAAAATTATGTGTAATAAATTATAATAATATATAAACCTATTATATTATTATAACAAAGCGAATGAGGTTGTTATCGATTGGATTTATCTATACCCATATTTACTCCATTTAATTAACGGATTATCAGATTCGGATCTTGATCAGATTAAGACCGAGACCTTAAATTCATTTCTCATTAATTTCATCGAATTCTGATCGAATTTGAATCAAAATTCAATCCATTGATAACCTTAATTGCAGGCGACTTAGATTGTAATTAATTTATAAAGAGATTACCTATTCCCATATTTCAATTAGATGTAAAATCTAGGAAGTCTATTTTCAATGTTGTAGAAAAGGTTTATATTTTCTTCTTTTGTTTTAATGCAATAAATCCTTACTGATTGTATCATTTCCTATTTGATCATAGTCTCAGAGTTCAAAGAATACTGAATATTAGACATTGTTTAGCATTCGTTGATCAAGAGAGTGGTCCCACAATTGAACTTTATTAAATTAAATAAATCAATGTAATACCATAATAGATAAATAGATCTTACTACATGTACATTAATATTTACATAATGGATTGACACTCTATTATTTTGTCATTCAATCTTTTCCTTCTACATCATATTCTGTAATTTATTATGTACATTTTTTATGTACAAGTAGCAAAATTCTAGATAAATTTCACGAGGTTAATTTTCATGGCCTAATTTTAGAAAAAAATTAACATGTAAGATGCCAACATGTAATCAAGTTAAATAATGAAATTTATCACCATGATGATGAAATATTGACAATCTATGTGAAATAATGAGATTGTGTAGTTTAATTTTTATGAAAGAAAGAAGGAGGATGAAGAGAAAAATGTATAGATAATATGCTGTCACATCATCGATGTTCCATCATGATGATAAATAACATTACTCAATTGTTAATAATGTAAGTCCCCGTGAATTTGATAAAAGCTTAAAAGTCAAAGTCGTTATTTGATTTTAACTACATTCCATTAACTTTTATTTAAATTTACTAAAACCTTGATTTTTATCTTTTTTTTTTTATAATCGTGGATGTCCGGATCAGCTTGAGCGCACCTCACTAATCTCACGAGACCCTGAAATTTACAGCCATTTCTCATCTCAGTGGTCTTGAGGGGACTCGAACTGGTGACCATTGGGGAGCAAACCCAAGGCCTGACCAATTGAGCTACCTTCAGGGTTAAACCTTGATTTTATCTAAACCAAATAATGGCTAAATACAAATAAATAAGTTTTATGTCCACCACTAATATTAAGCCTTGGCTATGGTTAAATAACTTATAAAAATTTTTCTAGATGATTTTAAGTAAATTATTTTGACATTAAGATGAGAATTACTTATAAAAAGTAATTTTTTTTCCCGGTTAACACACAAGGGAAAAATGTTAAGCATATAACAACTAGAAAAATTAATCTTTTTTCCTTCGTAAAAGCAGTTATTTCTATTTTCATTGTTATAATTATTAACTGTGGCTGAGGCATAACCAATAATCCTTATATAACAGAAACTAAACATTGTCGGAAGATTCATCGTTCTATTTTCCTTATTATAATCCTACGCTTCCATATATACACACATTAAGCAACAGAGAGAGAGAGAGAGAGAGAGAGAGAGATGAAGAGATGGAGAGGGTTGTGCTTGTTTATGGTATTGATACTTGTGATGAGAGGAGAAGGGCAAGTAGTGGAGAATTTTTACAGTTCAACTTGTCCAAACGTAGAAGCCATTGTTCGGCAGGCTGTGGCTAAAAAGTTAAACCAAACATTCGTTACAGTTCCGGCCACACTTCGTCTCTTTTTCCACGACTGTTTTGTTGAGGTACGATATTCTCGACCAAGAAAGAAAAAAAGAATTTTTTATACTAGTGTGTATCAAACGTGCTCTTCATGTCCTAGAACATGTAAATACCAGATGAGCAAGTTAGTCATTTAGAATTGATGACAATTTTAATGATGATTTTGCTCACAATTGAGAAATTAGGAAGGTAGATTTCTATCTGATGTTGCAATAAGAGAAATTAGTTAACGTGTGTTACCTGTAAAGAGTCGATTCAATGGATCATAAATTGCTCCATCTGTTCTTGTTTGTAGGGATGTGATGCCTCTGTTCTTATAGCTTCACCAAATAATGACGCTGAAAGGGATGCTCCAGATAATCTTTCCCTGGCAGGAGATGGCTTTGATACTGTGGTGAAGGCTAAACAAGCAGTTGAGGCGCAGTGCCCTGGGGTAGTTTCATGTGCGGACATTTTAACCATTGCTGCTCGAGATGTGGTCGTTTTGGTAATCAAACTATGTCCTCCATCATCGTCTTGATAAATATTTTCTTTATTTCGTCCTCTATTCACGTTCTCTGTTCCGTGTTTTGCAAATTTGTTCAGGCAGGAGGCTTTCCATTTGCCGTAGAATTGGGAAGGCGGGATGGACTTGTCTCTCAAGCATCTCGAGTAGCTGGCAACTTACCAGAGCCGAACTTCGATCTCAACAGCCTCAATGCCATGTTTGCCAAACACAATCTATCGCAACTTGATATGATTGCACTGTCAGGAGCTCATACTATTGGCTTTTCCCACTGCAATCGTTTTGCAAACCGTGTTTACTCATTTTCACCATTGTCCCCTGTTGACCCTACCCTGGATCCAAAATATGCGCAGCAGCTGATGCTATCCTGCCCACAAAATGTGGATTCATCCATAGCTATAAACATGGATCCTGTTACTCCGCAAACTTTTGACAACAGCTACTTTCAGAATCTGGTCGGAGGGAAGGGCTTGTTCACTTCAGATCAGGTTCTGTTCACTGAGCCAGCATCCCAACCTACAGTAAATGATTTTGCGAGTAGCCCATCTGTCTTCAATGGAGCTTTTATCACTGCGATGAGGAAGCTTGGGAGGATAGATGTTAAAACTGGAAATCAAGGAGAAATAAGGTTGGATTGTACAAGTTTCAATTCATAAATCAAATTTCACATAAAATAAAAAACATTTTCCATGTAATGACTCTGGACCTGGACCATAATACATAACTTGTGTACAGGTTTCCACTTGGCGCAGACAATTTGTGTTCTGGTTTTTCATAATTCACTTTCAAATAAAAGAATCAGAGTCGAAAATAATGCTGTTTATGTAAAATTCATAACCGTGGAATACTTATAAATAAAAAAGTTCTCTTTCTAAAAAGTTTTAAGACAAAGTTGTTCTCTACGTGAAATCTTACCATGTATACACTTCTGTACTATGTGAAGTTCGGGTAATTTAAAGCTAAATGCCAAAAGGCTGGTTACAGATTGTAATAAAGTACTACCAATCCGACAGGAAGAAAAATCTTTTGAACCACAATATAGGACATGATAATGAAGAACATCAGGAAACTATGAAATGAAACCTCTGATAAAAACAAGAATAACAATAGAATTATTCAGCAAACTGGCCTTTGGAATCAAAATTTCTCCAAAGAATTTCATTGAGTCAAAGAATAGAAATATAGACAACAATTGAACACGATACAAATCTCACTCAACCACCAGATGGTTACCAACTGCAGAACATAAAACTGTAGATGGTAGATGAAGGTATGAAACAAGCAAAAGTCATGATAAAGGGTCCCAGTCACAACATTACAATATATTTAGAAGTGGTATACTACGATATGTAACCCCTCTTGTCTCTCTAGCTGAAAGACGTACCCACAAATACTTTTAGGAACACGAATAGTCAACAAAAACCCTTAGGAATCTTGAATCTCTCCCATACTTTAACTTCTAAAGGCAAAAGTTATGTTCGAGATCTTCCATAGAGGTTTACATAGACAATCTTTGTCCGATACACAAGAATCATGCTTAAAACAACGGCAACAATGCAAAGTCCGGACATTATCAATGAAGTCAAGAAGTAGCAAATGGCACCTTCACACTTCAGAGGCTCTTCCATAAAGACAAAACTTGACAAAATAGATTCCATACTATGTTGTCTGTGATGGAGGCCGTGAGCTTGCTTCTCTGCCTCTCTGTCGTATATGCTGCTGGCAATGACACCCGAGAATATTAAGGAACCTGCAGGGTTTGCTAGAGTGAGAAAATTGTACAAAGCTCCAAATTTTTTCAGCCCAAATAACTCTGATGCAGCAGCTGGCACTATAGCCCAATGGGCCCCATAGCCGAGCCCAACTAGAAGAGTTCCAATGTACATTGCACCAGGCCAACCCATAGCAAAGAAGAAATGTCCAACCGCCATTATGGCTTGTGCAACAGCCATGGCCACTGACCTTGGATATGCATGTTCTCTGTTTAGCCATAAAACAATTGTGTGAGAAAGTATTCCAGATGAAGAATTAAATAATGGCATGTGTGTTAAGGTAGCTTAGACAGTATTCAACAATTTTAAGGAAGAATAAGAAGCATGTTTGGCATTGCTTAACCCTTTTTTTTTTTTTTAAAGCTGGTCATAGATTTTTTATCTATATATTTCATATGACCAACAACTTATTACACTTATTATTCACACATTATATAGGACCCACAACTTGTAAGCACTTAAAAACAATACCAAAAAAGAACTATATCTTATCTATTGTAATGTGGTCTAATGCTACGTACAAAACACAGATGAAAGGTATTCTGGGAAGAGGTGGCTCAAAATTTACCTGACAATTTTCTCAGAGAAGTAACCGCCACCAACGCGGCCCAAGAAGTTCCAAATGCTAATCATGGAAACAAACACGTGGGTATTGTCATACCCCAGTGACTGGCTCATCTGACCCATATTATCAATCACAGTCAAACCAGAACCAGAACCTAAAAGAAGGGAGAAAAACAGAAGCCAAAAATCTGCCTTTATCAATGCTTCCGTCAAGGTAAAGTCCTCCCCTCTACGCGGCCTTCGCTTCTTAATTCTTACGGCTCCTTCTGCAGCTGCTTGAGCTAGTCTTGCTTGCAAGTGAGCAATTCTTTTATGCCTCTCCGAAGCCGGAAGCAAGTCTACTTCATTTGGCTTTTCATCTTCAACCTCGCTGAATATGATTTCCTGAGTGTGGTCTATGGAATTTCTCGGCTCTTGTTTCTGTGAATCGGTTAGAAGTGCCTCTTCCGCTGGTACTCTCAACTCATCAGAAAAACTCTGTTTGACAGGAATCGCAATGGGGATTAACAATAGAAAAAATAAAATTGATGTGAAGGTTATAACAACTGTGTGGCTCAAATCAACTAGATCTTGGACAATCATGACCCCCAGCAAATAAGCAGCCAAAAGAAGGCAAATGCTATAGATAATCGAGAAACTAAGGCCATCTGATGATCGGACTTGTTTGTGACCTCCAACGGGCCGCACAATGAACATTAGAGCAATGACAACTATTGTTGGCCCAACTGCAACCATATATATGAGTGAAGAATGGTCCGGGGAATGCATCACAGTGTATATCTGAGTCAAAATTGCCCCAGACAGCCCGGCAAAACCCTTTAGTATCCCCACAACAGGACCCCGGCTTTTAGGGAAGTTTTGCACACAAGAGACAAGTGCTACAGTGTTGAAGTATGTTTCGCCATTTGTTCCCAAAAATATAAGAATGCACATCTGCATGTGAATGGATATATTGTCAAATGGAAGACAACTACAAAATTTTATAATTCACTTGCAGCGAAGGCTCCAAACGTCAAATCTATAATAATCATCCCAAAACTGGGAAAGCCTAATCTTTTATTCCAGATTCTATAGTCGTACATGTTTTAATTTATATGATAAATTGCGGACATTTGTGTTACAGATTAAGATTAATCCCTTCTTTCTAGATCAATAACAAACAAAAAATCAATTAGAAAACGAGCAAAGCAAGCAACCTAGAATATTATGATCAGGTTCCAAGGTCCAAAAATTTGTCCATCTATGGTTTTCTGTTTTGGTCCAACTAATAGAACATTTGAATAAATTGAACATGGTTCTCAGGTATATTACTAGATGCACAAGAAAGACATTGAAAGCCTTTTAATGACAGTTACAGATTTTGAAGGATAACCTCAGCAGATAAGCACAAAATGTCATCAATTTGGTGTTGAATATAAAATGCAGCAGAACTTTCTCCTTACTTTTCAAGGAAAGAGAGAGAAAAATAAAAATAAAGTGAACTTTCTTCTTCATTTAAACGAGTCTTATTACAGTAAAAACACCGAATTTGACATACAAAATGACTGATTAAGCCCTGAAGTTAATACTCGAATTAGGGGAAACATAAATCTGCCGGACACCTTCAGACAGTAACTCAATATTTCATCCTAATATCCTGAGGCTTTGGAAAGCAAAAGAGTCCTAAAGTTTAATCTTTGACACTCGGAAAGAAACAGGTCAAACAGGATCCCTTTTGACATATTCTTTGGTCAGGAATGAATCACAGCTAGAAAACTTGGGGACATATATGATATTTCCATATTTGAAGTTCTCGGAACGAATTAAGACAAGTTGGAGTTAGCTAAAATTAGATCTGATTAACTAATTTTATCGAAAAAGAAAGGGCATAAAAGCCATAAAACTATGATATATACATGAATGAGAACCAAGGAAAAATGCCTACATATTCTACTCCTTAAAGCATGTAGGGTTAAGATGATTTTTTTTTTTTTTTTCTCTTTCTTATAAGTTCTTCATCTTGACAGTAAAAAGAGTTAATTTCATAAGTAAGAAAATAAAATTATTCATATAAGTTTTAAGCTTAGCCAACGTTATAAATCAAATCAATAGAAGAAAGACAACTCCAGGAAAAGATTGAAATAAAAAATCAAAGGGCAATAAATAACTCAATTTGCTTCAAATCAATCCAAAAGAAACCATGGACGAGATCAAAATTGAAGAAAGTTAAATTGTTCAATTGGATACTCACTGCCCACAGTGGCAAAACCGGTGCTCGACCGGCGACAATAAGCCAGACCCAGCCATATCCAACAAAGTTCTGAATAGCACCAATAAGAAGAGCAGCCCATAAAGGCAAAATCTCAGATAAACTTCCAGCCAAGAAACCAACACTATCCCCCAAATCCTTAGCCACTCCCAGTCTTGCAACCTGTTTCTGATTATAGTTTAAAGAACTTTTTATTGAGGGTGAAATGCTGCCAAATAAATACCCAATTCCAGCACAAGATTGTATCCAAATTGCAGCAACAAAAACCAGCCATCTGTTGTTGAAAAATGAAGAGATTCTATCCATCAAATCAGCCATCGTTAATTCACCAACCCTCCAGTCGATCTAGCAATCAGGATACAAGAATTACCGTAAATGGTCTAAATTTATTCTGCAGACAAATATGAACATTAGTGTGGAGTAGGGAATTTGAATATTAATGGAGAAAATCAAGAATATTTTGATTTGAAATGGATTTTTGTTGACCTTCCTTTCACGGCAATACTGATTGACAGTATAAAACAGTGGCCAGAAGTGGAAAAATACGTATTAATCCGTATGTTGGAGATAAGAATTTGTGCCTGAATCATGCAGAAATAGTCTTTCTTTTTCGTAGCCTTTCTTTTTCATGGGACACAGCCATATTCCACTTATTGGTCCACAAATACGTGGTTTTATGTTATCCAGTCATTTTAGGTACCTCTTTTATTACTTCGATGATTTGATTGGAGACATTTGTTTGGTACGGATTGATTATAGATTCCTATCAGATGCTCTTAATAGCTGAATATCACATTACGTGTGAACTGTGAAGTAAGAGAAAACATTTCGGCCTTTAAAGTTCAAAAAAAATTCTTAACGTTGAAAGAATTTTAAGTTGGTATATGTAAATTTATAAAAACTCAAGGGGTTGATCTCTTTGTGTTTTAATTTTGTATTTTGAGTTTTGAATTCATTTTGAATTTTCTATTTCGAGTGTTCATTTTGAAATTGTTGAAAATGTGTGTGTGTGTGTTTTTTTTTACATTTTGAAAAATTGTTTTGAAAACATCCCAAACGCATTTTGAAGATTTTAACTTGATTATAATTGAAACTACCCAAAACGACAAATTGTCATTTTGAGTTTTCTTTATAAATTTTTAACTTATTTTAAAAAACGCATTTTCGAAAATAGGAAAGAGAACGCGTTCACACTATTGGGGAAAATCGAAAACGAAAAATGGCTTGAAAATAGTAAAGAGAACAGATCCTAATATTTTGGAACGGAAAAATAATTCATTTTGAAAATGATGCCAGTAATCATTTCTATTACTTATGACTTCCTTATACCTTATTCATAGACAAAACGAATTCAAAATTTATCTTTCACTCCAAAATATAAGTTGTATCCATGCACATGGGAGTCATGAAGATAATTTTTTTTAAATATTGAGCTGATACATAGGAAAAAAAAATTTATTACACCAGATGCTACTACACAAATTCTAATTTCATTTTTATTACACTCCTTTCTTTTATTCTAAAAGTACATTTAATTTGTAGTAAGAATGAATAATTTTTAATAAAGCAAAATAAAGAAATTAGCTTGATTTGTGGAACAATCCCAAAAATTGAATTAATGATCTCTCTCCTAAATCTTTCCAAACTAAACCTCACACAACTCTTCCTTCATTAGACTCACAACAAAAAAATTCAACATGACTGTATCGCCATCCTCATCTTCTATCTCTTTAGATACCCCCTGAAATTGTTGTTTTGATGGCAATCTTCCTTGTGCATCATGATTTGCATGTATCTAATGAATTTTTGATGTGGTTGTTTTAATGGTAATCTTCAAAAATGTCAATTTAAACAGACAAAAAATGAAGATTCGCTATTTGTTGAGGAAATGATTAGTTTCCTAAGAGTCCATCAAAACTCGACGTTGACACTTCTTCAGTGAAGGAGTGTATCCAAGATTGAAATAGTGGAAAAGAGGGTATTGAAGCACTCGATCAAAAGTCAAACGTGAAGAAGATCGATACTGTTTTCGCGCGTTTTTGCCGCAAAAACCTTTTTTCGTCATTCTGCTTTTGGTCACTTCTATGATGTGAAGGAATTCCATATACAACAACAATTAGATTTTCGATCAAATTTGGTTTGAGATGCTTTGGAAGGCGCAAGCTCTCAAGAGTGTATACTCGAGTGATGTCGAGATGATTTGGGTGAATCTACTCGATAAGACGATGATGCACAAGTTTTTAAAATTGACATGCTATTGCTACTGTTATTCACTATATCATATTAGAAACTAGAATGCATTATGTATATGAGAATCATGGATTCTTTGGACAAAACAATTTTTAATGAAGGAATAGAATATCTGAAGCGACATTTGTCTATATGAAGTTTGCTTTGTCCAAGGGTCCTACTGCAAAGGGCAAGTACAAAAGGTGTAACACTCAGAATTTTTTATAAAAATGTTATACTGTGAATTTTAAAAGTTTTGAATCTCTTCTAGTGATGTTGAAATTTGTAGGGATAAGGGGAAGTAAATGGAAATTATTATTTTCCCTTTTACTTGATCGAAATAATTAGATACTTATAGAGTGGCCCGGAGAGATTTTCAATCAATACTGGGCTCATTACGTAGATCGAGTAAAATTATGAGTTTTGGCATCGAGAAAAAGTTGTTTCAGACAAGTGAGAACCATATTATGAATGAAAAACCTAAAAATTAGTGATCAAGGAGGATCATATTTGATTCAGTGGATTAGTATTAGCCAGTTAAGTTTGAATTGTTAAGAATTTGATTGTTGTTATCGTGGATTATGTTCTTATTCTCATGCTATGAAAAAAATAATCTCAAACGTCGATACATATCTCGTAACTAATTCACCTAGTAAACTGTTGTAATGGATCAGAATAGTTAATCTTCAACAATTTGATTAGATCACACTCTATGATATTATCTTGATTTTTGAAACATCATAATATCAAAAGAAATCCCCAAAATCTAAAAACAGAAAAAACCCATAGAAGGAATTGCAAAAATGGTGTTTGATTCATCAAGATGACGAACAAATCCAATCGGGCATTTATCCCAAAGTTGTGGTGACCGTCCTCTGATTTTTTATGAAATAGCTATTGAAATGAAGATGCAATTACAAAAGATGTATGGGAGTAATTATAGGAAACAGTATTTATAATTATATTTTTTGTATTGTATAGTACTTTTAGATATATAAACCAATTGGTAGTATATCAAGAAATATTATTTTTAAATTGGCTAAATATGATTTTTACCTTACAAAATCAATTGGGCCTAACGTCCAGACCTGTCTCCCTCCCTATACCCCTGTCCATGCATTTCATATTTGCCCCGGAGTTTGCTCACGTAAATATAGCCGAGTTACTCTCGAACAACGAAGTTAGTTGTAAACAAATAAGGTATATAAAAGCATGCAATATATGCAATAGGTTTAGGACATTTCATGCATTAATGTTTAGGAACATTTTCGCACGGCTAATGAAAGATTTATGACCATTTGCACATCACAGGCAAACGTTAGAGAATGGAGATTACTCTCCAAACATGTCAACACCATAGAATGAGTCTTCTTTAAGGACGAATATGATATCAATTGAAATTATTTTCATTAATATATAACAGAAGTGCAGTAAATGTTACAATTGTTGTATTTGGTTAAGTATTAAATCATGAAAAAGTGACGTTCGTGTCAACTTCGATCAAATATTCGAACTAGATTTGATAGTCAAATTCTGAAAATAAATAGACTAACAAGTTCTACTTGTTGAGTAGATCGTTGTGGTATATTTGGAATTTCGAGACCAATTTCGGGTGAATGAGAAATTACTATCTAAAGTTGGAAGAAAAGAGAGGAAACTGGCTGAAAAATTGTCCAACTCCATCGCTCGCCTAGCGCTTGAGCGAGGAGGCTGTCGCTCGAGTGACAGACTAGCGACAGAGTCTCTGTTTATGATACTCGAGTGACGCAAGGGCGACGGGCTAACGACATCAAAAACTGCGATCTTTGACAATGGTTGCTGAGTTTGGGGTGCGGCACTTCACTTACAACATTTCATTCTCTATAAATTAGACTCTTGAAACGTCTATTTGTTCATCCCAATGATATACAATCATAAAAGCTAAAAATCCTCCAGAAACTAGGGTTACGCTACTTTAGAGAGAAAAACTCATTGAAGAGGGAGGAGATGACAAAACCAGGGGATTTCTACATCAAAGATTGAAAAATTCAAGATTCATATTCAAGTTTTGGGTGATGTATTTTCCTAAACAATTTTCTTGTTCTTTATTTTTATTCATGCTAGGCTAAACGTTTATTGTACTAGGAGAACGATGATCCTCGCTTTGTGAACGTTTAATTTCTTAATTTGTAATTTTGGCACTAAAACACAGATATTTTATGTTGAATGATTTATATACACTTCAATGTCTCCATGATTAAATGCATGTGATTATGTGAATATAGATGATCTATTTCATGCATTCGAAAGAAGGAAATTAGATTCAACGAGGTATAAATTATCGTAGGGTCCGATAGGGGATAAAATATACCACTATACTTTATGTGAATCTCTAGGTGTTTACAAAACGTCATGCATTATCATGTATTGCATTTGTTATAAAAATCTAGTCAAATGGTATGCGAGAATAAGTTCAATTTTACTTGAGAGAGACTATTGAATAGGTTAGAAACATTGATTCTTCAACTAGATCGTCGTGTTGTCAAATTGTGAAACAAGAGTTAAACATGAGCTTGCGTGATAATTCAGGATCCTAGTACATTTTTCATACATTAATTTCTTCAACTTTTGCATTTAAGATCATTTTGCATTTATTTAAGTAACCTTAGTTTAAATTGCATTTTTAATCATAGTTTAGTTATAAAATTCAAATCATCAATCATCTTGAGTTGAATAGATTTGTTTAAACGGTAATAGAAATCAACTTAAATCAATCCTCGTGGGATGATACTCAAAATTTTATAATTTTCACTTTATTACTTGTTAACGAACTGTATTTGTGGTGATTTACAAAGTGAATATATTTTCATGAACACATGCTATTGGAGTTCAAGAATTGGAACATTGTAACTTCACACCTGTAGTCAGTGGGTGGGTCTTATCACATAAAAGGGAAATTGTTGACCTGTGATTAAGTTGAAATCTCGAAGTTTTGATTATAACAAACAAATTTGTCTCACTTACTAACGAATTTTAATTCAAACAATTGTAGTCTTTCAAAGCGTACAAATGAAAATTGATCAATGGTCGTCAAAAGACCAAAAGCTATCATCACAAATCGGACTTTTGAAGAAAGTCAAGATTGAAGCTACATTCAAGAAATTAAGAGCCAAACTTTGGAGCAAGATCCAATACTTATTTTCTTAGCTAAGAATGTAAAGGTACTAACACCTTAATATAAAGCATAAATGACAATAGCTCAAAACCGTTCCATGCATTAAAAATAACATGGTGCATTAAAATACAATTCGAATACAATGATTTGATCTAGTGAAAAATAACTTTTGGAGTCGTAAAAATTTTTATCTTGAAAAGTTAGTGAAAAATTCTCACCGAAAGATCATATTTTTCTAAACCCTCGAAGCAGAACAAACGATGTCAAAACGAGGATCTCCAAACTGACGGGGCGATTGATTCGGCCAAAATGGTGGTCGACCAAACTTATCCAACAATCCGAATTTGACCCGTTCCAACTTCTGATTTTTTCTGTGCAAACGATTATATTGGTCATCCAAAAATTGGCAGTCGACCGACTTGTCATCCGGTTTAACAGAAATTTGGCGTTTTTCACTTCTATAAATACCAAATCACTTGTCATTTATTACAACAATTTTAGAGCATTCAATTAAGATTTTTCTGAGCTAAAATTGCATTGATTTCTCATTTTACTTATTATTATCAAATCATTTTTGTTTTGAAAAACTTTTGATTGATCTCAACTTTGAAAATCATTTCATTCTTCAAAGTTTCTCAAATATAACTCTTGAGTTTTATTCATTACTATTTATTAAAGTGTTAGCCAACTTCTCTTCTTGTACTCAACTTTGAATTTATCATTCATTAAGAAGAGAATATTTCATTCATAAATTTATTTGAATTGTGAGTCGTGTTAAGGTCTCGAAAAACTCAACGTTGGTGCTCCTTGTTTGTAAGTCACCAAAAGCTTTGTAAAGGGTTGTATTATACCATAAGCCAATCAATATAGTGAAAATGCCTTGCTAGTAAAGGAGAGCTTGGTAACAGGGGACGTAGATCGTGTTTGGGATTGAACCTTCATAACTACATCGTTTGCATTCTTTTCCCTTTTATTTACTGTCTTTTTTGCTCAAATTACTCGTTCTTAATTATCTTTGTATTTGTGCAAATTTGTTGAATTGCTATATTTGCTAGTCTATTGTTTTAAGACTTGAATTTATCTTTAAAAACATTGAAAACCAATTCGCTCCCCTCTTGGTTAGCTATTCTTGGACTTTCAATTGGTATCAGAGCGTGATACTCATTTTCAAAGATTTCACAATCTTGAGTAATGGCTAACCCAATGTTTCAAAATCATGAGGGGCATTCCACAAATCGACTTCATTTCTTTGATGACACACACTATAATTATTGGAAAACTAGAATGATGATTTACATTAATTGATTATAATATTTGGAAAGTTGTCGAGTATGGTCCTTATAAGCCTACCAAGACAATTAAAATAGATGGTCAACCCGATCACACTATTCCCAAACCCAGAGAATAGTACAATGAAGAAGATAAAAGAAAATTATCCTTAAATACCAAAGCTAAGAATGTACTCTATTGTGCATTAGATAAAAATGAATCTAACTACATTAGTACTTGTAAATCCGCATATGACATTTGGTATGCACTTGAATTTACTCATGTTGGCAAGTAAAGTTAAAGAAAAAAAAATTAATATATTAGTAAAGGAATTTGAAAATTTATTTATGAAACAAGATGAATCTATTGTTGATATGATTTCGCATTTTACTGATATTGTAAATGGTCTAAAAGGATTTGACCACAAATTTACTAACAATGGATTTGTGAGGAAATTGCTTAGGTCGCTCTCGGAGGAATGAAGTCCTTTAAGGATGTTGATAGAGAACACCAATGATGAGAATGCATATCCTTTGGAAGAACTCTATGGAACTTGATGATCTATGAACTTAATAATATCGAAATCAAAGAGAAGACAAGGAAGAGCAAAGAGAAATCAAAGGAGGCTCATAAGCGCCAAATTGCTCTAAAATTGGCACTTGATAAAAGAACAACAAGTAACAACATGAGCGATGAAGAACTCGATGACTTGGTCATTTTTGTCAAAAAATGGATAGGCTTTCTAAAGTATCAAAAGAAAGAAGAAAATAGCGATGAAAGAAGCAATAAAATTGTTTGTTATGATTGTGACAAATCCGGTCATAAGAGAACCGAGTGTCCGAACAAAAGAAAAAATCTCAAGAAAAATGCACTCCAATCAACATGTGATAAAAGCGACGATGATGATCGTGATGAAAATGAAACTCAATAAAAAATAGTCAACATGTGCTTCTTGGCCATTGATGATGAGGTAAATTCTATTGAAAATTTCTCATATGATGATTTATCTTTTTGGTATGATGAAATCTTAGAAGAATTTGAAAAACTCGTCCTCAGTCATTCTATTCTTAAAAAGAAACATAACTTATTAAAAAGTGAAATGGAGAAAATCTTGGAAACTAGAAATGAAAATATTGATTATGATTCATTGTACAAAGAAAATTGTTCTTTAAAAGAAGAGGTTGAAAACTTGACAAAATTTATTTTTAAATTCACTCAATGGAAGAAAAATTTTGATTTAATGCTCGGTGATCAAAAATGTGTTTTTGATAAATAAGGCATTGGATATAAACTATTTTTAAAACAAAAATCTCTCAAAAATTTATTTGTCAAAGGTTCAAATAAAATCCCCTCAAAAACTACTTGTTGCTTTTGCAACAAGGATTGACATATTGCCTACAACTGTCCAATCAAAAAGTTACACTTTGAAAACAAGCGGACTCGAGGATCCACTAAAACTAACTACCAAGGATCCAAGCTTGTGTGGATACCAAAAGTCAAAGGTTGAGTTGTTACTTGTTATTGTAGGTACCGAATAAAATAACAAGCAAATGGTTCTTGGATAGCGGATGTTCAAAGCACATAATCGGAGATAGAACTTTACTATCAAATTTAAAAAAGAAGGATGGAGGTCACTTCACATTTGGAGACGATGCAAAAGAAAAAATCATCAAAATTGGAAACATTGGTAATCATCTCTCCCCTTCCTTTGAAAATGTACTATTAGTAGATGACCTTAAACAGAACTTACTTAGTATTAGTCAATTATGTGATAAAGGCTTTCATATTAAATTCGATTATTCTAAATGTTTCATTAAGGATGCTATATATAAAGATGTATTGTTTATAGGAAGCCTAAGTGAAGATGTTTATATCATAAATATCAATTTTGAAAATAATGAAAAATGTCTAGTGAGTTTGAAAGAGGATACTCGGCCATGGCATAGAAGATTAGGTCACGTTGGCGTGGATCTTCTTTCAAAATTCTCCAAAAATGGTTTTAACAAGGGTTTACCAAATTTGAAGTTTGAAAAAGATAAAATTTGTGATACATGTCAATTTAGTAAACAAGTAAAAAGTTCATTTAAACCCAAATTGTACCTATCAACTACAAAACCACTTCAATTACTTTACATTGATCTTTTTGGACTATCAAGAACCGCTAGTTTGGGTAGAAAACACTATGATTTCGTTATCGTTGAAGATCTCTCTAGATTTACTTGGGTTCTCTTCTTAAATCTTAAAGATGAAGCTCTAAAAACCTTTAACAATTTTGCAAAAAAGGTTTAAAATGAAAAAGGATACTGGAGAATTTGATAATCTCGCATTTGATGAGTTTTGTAATGGAAATAGACATGAACATAATTTTTCGGTTCCTAGAACTTCTTAACAAAATGATGCAGTAGAAAAGAAGAATCACATATTCCAATAAATGGCTAGGACCATGGTAAATGAAAATAGTATGCCAAAATATTTTTGGGCCGAAGCCATTAATACCGCTTACTACATTGTAAATAGAATCTTGGTTAGTCGTAAGAAAACTAAGACTCCTTATGAGCTTTGAAAAAAACAGAATTCCCAATATTAGTTATCTTAAAGTTTTCAGTTGCAAATATTTTATTTTGAATATAAAAGATAATTTGGGAAAGTTCGATTCAAAATTCGATATTGGTATTTTTCTAGGATATTCATCGACTAACAAAGCTTATAGAGTATTTAACAAAAGTACTCTAGTCGTTGAAGAATCCATGCATGTCACATTTGATGAGATTATCTTACTTGATAGTGAGAAAGGTATTTGATACGTATAAATGTAGGACGCCCGAACTCGACCTTATTGGACCCAATCTTAGCCCACTCTAATTGGGCTAGGTCCAAGGTCGGGCCTATTATTAAGGTCGAGCTCTTAGCTCTAACTCACCCGTCTCCTTAACCTTATCGCACGTTTCCTAGGAATGCTAATCCCATTTAAATATAAACTCTGAACTTATTACAAATTTGACTCTAACTTAAATTGTGCATTCCTAACATAACACCAACACCTTGTGTAACAAAAATAAATACTATAAATATATGACATATCCTCATATTCAGGTACGTTTTCATAATATTCCCATACATTCTCTTTCACAATTTTCTGACTTAAGCATCGGATGGGCAATGATGACATTCCTTGACGCCTTTATTCCAGGTATTGAAGATCAGATTGGGTGGAGTTCAACCATCCAGTTTGAGTTCATCTAGGTAGAAGTTTTTGGTAGCATCATTGGCGCCATCTGTGGGAATCGCTACCAAAAGTCATGGTTAACACATGTTCAAGACATCTTCGAGCAAGCTCATCCGCTCCTAACTACCCCCTACCGGAGATCTTCCGGTTCCCCAGGAGGTGTCGTTAGGGAAACCATCACATCCGTCGGTAATAGTCACTCCTAGAGCATTGTGGAATTCCGCCAACAAGTGGCTGCATTAACTCAACTGCTATATCAGAGAAGTACACCCCCAGCACCATCCCCGCAGAGTGGTCTTATGGTAGATGCTCGGGCTCCTGGCCCTAGCCACGTGATGTCGAAACCTCAGGAATACCTCACTTGTCCTTGGGTTCCAGATCAATTACTATGGACTCTATCGATCTTGCAAGGGTTATTTAGGAGGAAATTACGACTGGAATGCTTCAGAAGTCCCAAGCAGCAACATGATTCACCCCTAACATACCTTTTACCCCCAAAGTTTTGTCCTACCCCCTACCGGACCGATTCAAGTACCCTTGGGTAAAAGAGCATGATGAGACAATCGACCCCATCAACCATCTCAACATATACATGGATATCATGAACCTACAGGTCGCACCTGACGCTATAATGTAGAAAGCTTTCCTTAGACACTTACCAACGCAGCCAAGGATTGGTTCTCTACTCTGGAGCCCAACTCTATATCTTCTTTATCAGATTTAGCTGAAAAGTTCTCCGCGTTCTTTGTAAGTAGTAAGCGCATTTGGAAGACAGATGCATCATTTATACAGATGCGTTAAGGACCCAGTGAGGTTTAATAATGAAAGATTTCTGATCCCTGATCTACATATCATAGTTGCAGTCTCTGCTCCAACATATGCCGTAAGATGTGAGGCGTTTAAGATGTCTCTGTCAAAGACCCCTCCCAAGTCAATAAATGACCTACTTACTCGGGCTGAGAAATACATTAACATAGAGGAGACCATGTTTCCAAGGAGAGATACCCGCCATTGAAGAAGCCCAATCTCAAGAGGCCCCATGAGTCTAACTAGTGCCGAATCTTTTTCAAAGCAAGCCAAGGCAAGACCCTCCTCCAACATCATTCACTCGTTTTTGAACACCACTAGTTCTAACATCTTGATGGAGATCAAAGACCTTAAAGAGTTGAAGTAGCCTCCTAGACTACGGGCTCATCCCGAAGCTCGTGAAAAAAGTAAGTACTACAATTTTAATAGAGATCATGAACACACGACCGAAGGATGCTTCGCCCTGAAGCGAGAAATCGATGCTCTCATCAAGATGGGTTTTTTGGACATTTATGTGAGTCAAGACAAGCGTCAATGAAACAACCAGAATAAGGGTAAAGCCCCTGAAGATAGGGGAGATCAGCAACCAACTGCAGGTATTATCAATATCATTATCGGAGTGATGGCCTCGGGAGGAGACTCTAACAATGTGCGTAAACAATGCGCCGACAATACCCCTTGTTCTCAAGAATGGATTTCAGTAGTGTATAAGACATCACTTTCAGATCAAAAGATTTAGAAGGTGTATTTTTTCCTCATGACAACGCCTTGGTTATATCGACTATCATTGCTAATTTTGAGGTGAGAAGGATTCTGGTAGATAATGGAAACGCAGCTAACATGTTGTTACATGAGGCTCTCGTTTAGATGTGCATTTTAGCTGAGTAACTCAAGCCGATCAAGACCCCCCTTCAGGGGAGGTGTCATTATTCCAGAGGGTATTGTCAGGTTACTTTTCACCTTGTGATCAGAAGGGAAGCAGGTAACGCAGATCACAACTTTCCAAGTAGTTCGTGCTCCCATGGCCTATAACGCCATACTTGGAAGACCCTTGATGAATTGGATCAAAGCCATTATCTCAACATTTTACCTGGTAGTAAAAATTCCTACAAGTAATGGAGTCAGAGTAGTTTGAGGAAACTAAGCAATAGCTAGACAATGCTATGTTACCAGTGTTCGGGAGATCAACGTTGACGTCATGAAACTTTCGAAGGTCAACCTCGACCTCGAGATCCATAAGAGGCTTACCCTAGTAGAAGAGATGGATAAGGTTGAGGTCGAGCCTGTTTGCATCGACTTTACAGATTTGAACAAAGCGTGCCCTAAGGACAGCTATCCCCTACCTCGAATTAATAATCTTGTGGACAACACCTCAAGTAATAAATTATATAGTCTTCTGGATGCTTTCTCTGGGTATTATCAAATTCGTATGTCAGAAGAAGATCAGAAGAAGACCTCATCTATGACTGATTCAGCCATCTACTGTTACAGGGTCATGCCATTCAGGTTGAAAAATGCAGAAGCTACATATCAAAGACTTATCAATAAGGTCTTTGCCAACTTGATAGGGAAGAACATCGATGCATACGTAGACAACATGGTCGTTAAAAATAAGTGGATTGTCATATCTCAGACCTGGAAGAGGTCTTCGCCACATTACAAAGGTATAAGATGAAGCTGAGTACTACGAAATGCGCATTTGTAGTGGCTTCCAGCAAGTTCTTAGTGTTCATGATCATATATAGGAGAATAGAGGCCAACCCTGATAAGATCCAAGCCTTGATATCTATGGAACCCTCGAAGTGTAAGAAGGACATACATAAATTAACAGGTCGGGTTGCAGCCCTGATGTTTGTATCTCGAGCAGCAGACAAGTGCTTCCCATTTCTCAAAGTCCTGAGGGATAATCGGAGCTTCATTTAGGATGAGGAGTGTAATTTAGCCTTTCAAGATCTAAATGAGTTGTTGGTAACCCCACTGGTCCTCACTAAGCCAGAACCTAGTGATACATTGTTACCATATTTGGCCATTTCTGAAAATGCAGTTAGCGGGGTGTTGGAAAAGGAGGTTGGAAAGTTCTAGCGACCTATTTACTATGTGCGTAAAGTACTTCTGGATGCAGAAACTCATTATACATTGGCTGAACAACTTGCACTTACCTTGGTTATAGCTGCCAGAAAACTACGCCAGTATTTTCAATCTCATCCAATTGTTGTACTCACTAATCAACCACAAGACAATAACCCGAGCAAGACCTTGCAAATTTAGGAAATCTTTGTAGATGGAGCATTGAACAGTTCGGGTTCGAGTGTCGGAGTTATCATCACTAACCGGATAGGACTACCGAGATCCAATGCGCACTCAGGTTTGAATTCGAAGCCACCAATTATGAAGCATAGTATGAAGCTATCATTCTGGTATTAGAGCTAGTATACAATTTTGAACTTGAGCACATCCAAGTTTTCAGCGACTCGTAACTTGTGGTTGGCCAGATCGAATATACTTTTGAAAGAAAGGTACATGAAAACAAAAAATGAGTCTATACTGTTTAAAGGTGCATGACCTTCGAGACAATTTAAAAGCTGCAAGATTACTAAAATTGCTAGAGCTGACAATGTGAAGGCCGATGCACTATCTAGATTGATTTTCACGGGGATAGATGGACTGGACATAACGGTATATATCAAGATGGTGACAGAACCTAGCATAATTTAGAAGCTAAGCATCATGGACATTGATCATGAGCCTTCTTGTATAGACCCAATATTGGAGTACTTAAACAATGAGAACCTACTATCTAACCCCCGAGAAGCAAGAAGCATTGTGACTGGAGCATCAAGGTATTGCATTGTTGGATGAGTCTTATTTCACAGGAGCCTTACATTACCTTACCTCTGATGTCTCAAACTGTTCGAGTCCCTCCAAACTTTAAAAGAGGTTCATGAAGGTGTATGTAGAGGAGCTCGTGCGCTTGCCTATAAGCTCATAATGTATGGGTATTATTGGCCTAACATGAAGAATGATGCATCGGACTATGTAAGGAGGTGTTACAAGTGCCAGAGGTTTGAGAATATCATACATACTCACGCTAAGAACTAACTTTCATCCCATGTGCTGCCTCTTTTGAGCAATGATGAGTTGGCATTCTTGGACCTTTCCCTTTGGCAAGAGGTCAACTAAAATTCGTTGTCATAACAGTAAAGTCTTTACAAAGTGGGTATAAGCGAAGCCCTTAGCAATCATCTCAGAACCCAGGCTCAGATCATTCGTGTGGAAATCCATTGTTTATAGATTCGGAATACCAAAGGTGCTGATAATAGATAATGGAAGACAATTTGATAACTCGTAATTTAGAAACTTTTTTGCCAACCTCGGGATTGACCATCACCTAACTTTAGTCTCACACCCTCAGAGCAATGGTCTTGCCAACGTAACTAACTGAATCATATTGCAAGACCTCCGAACAAGGATTGGGAATGCCAAGGGTAGTTGGCCTGAGGAACTACCCACCATACTTTGGACGTACAGGACCTCCCATAAGACAACAACTGGTGAGACCCCTTTCATGCTAGCTTTTGGCGTGGAGGCTACGATACCAATTGAGATCAACCTTCCAACACAGAGGATGATCGAGCCCCACATTGAGGAACAAATGACTGAGTACCTTGATCTGCTTGAAGAAGTACGAGAACAAGCCTCGCTAAGGGCCGCGAGTTATCAAAACAAAACATAAGGCACTTCAACACCAATATCAACACCAGGAAGTTCAAAGTTGGTGATTTAGTCCTTAGGAAAGCGGCGGCTGCTGGACATCATCCAGGAAAGCTAGGAAGACTGGGAAGGACCTTTCGAAGTTATACAGAAAGAAAGAGGTGGTGCATACAACTTGAAGGATAACATGGAAAGACCACTCCTAAGATCGTGGAACACTGACAACTTGAAACTTTATTACAAGTAGTTGGTTAAGCAACCAGGTACCTAGGTTGTTTGGTTTTCTATTTCGTACTTAAAGAGTTTTTCTTTTTTTTTTGTTTTCATGTTTGGTCTTAGTTCGGGCTTGCATGCCCTAAAAGCTTTTTTTTTTTTCAGTTATGGCCTATACGCGCGTACTCTTTCATTTTTTGAAAATTCATTTCGAGAATAAGAACTCGTCCCTAACATATTAAACTAGTATAAGGTTGTGCTCCTCTCATGCAGCTAGTGCATTAAATTAGCATAAAGCTGTTCTCCGCGCATGCAGCTAATACATTAAATTAGTGTAAAGTCGTGCTCTATGTATGCAGCTAACACATTAAAATAGTGTAAGGTCATGCTCTGCGCATGCTACTTGTACTCCAAAATCACACTCCACATTACCCCGACCTCGGCCACTCGATATCCCTCATAACAAAAACAAGTAGAGGTCGAGGTCGGGTATAGTACTCACTATACACGTAAGACCTCACGGTTCAAAAAAAAATGCTCGAGCTTATTGGCCAAAAATTGGCCAAGTAACTAGCTCGAGCTACTTATTTCATACAAAACTCGAGCTTATTTGTCAAAAATTGGCAAAGTAACAAGCTCGAGCTACTTATTTCCTTCACACAGCGCTTGAGCTTAATACACTCACCAAACTGAAGCTTAACATTCCAAAAAATATACGAGCTATCAACACACGCGAACGCAAAACAAAAATGAAAGCATCGATCTGTCATTAATAAAGAGGCCCAGTTTCGGCAATGTATTTTACATTTTTCAAAAAGAAAAAAATGGACTAGCTAAGTTCGGGGTATGGGATTAATCGAGATCGATGGTGTCGACGGGATCTCTCCAGTCTGGTATTTCAGCCTCCTCTCCATTCTCTTCATCACCCTGACAGCTTGAGCTCGTTGACCGACTTCAGCTCCTCGACAACGAGCTTCAAGTCATCGGGAAGCTTCGTGCTTAGAAAGGAGCGGCCAATCTCAGGCCATAATGGTAGGAGCTCGACCCATATTGCTCGAGTTGAGTCTCGTAATCTTAGAATTTTTAAACTTTTCAACTGCCTGAGCTCGAGCATTTGCAAGCTGAACCTTGAATTCTTTCTTAGCATAAATTAGCTTGAGATTAGCCTCCTCTGCCTTTTCCTTAGCCACCCTATTTGATCTCAAGTTTTTCTCATCTCGATCTGAGCTAGATCATGCTCCACCTCGAGCTCTTGAATATGCTTATCCTTTTACTCGTTTTGTGCCTTAACCTCAGTCATCTTACTCGAGGAATCCAGGCTCTTCATGGCCAAACCCTGGGCCATGCTGAAGGCCTAAAAAAGAAGGGCACTTCATATTAGTGCAAAATCTGAAAAAATACAAGTCTTTAACTCGAGGTCAATTACATATCTTCAAAGTAATGAGCTCAAGTGCCCTTACTCCCTCACCAGGATCGACCTCATCCTGGTACTTGCTCACTAAGCTCGGGATCAAAGGACATCGAGTATTCTCTTCCAATATTGAGCTAGGCAGGGGTACGTCATCTTCTAGATCCACAATTTCTAGTGTGCCTAGGTGGGTGGAAACACGAACCAAAGTTCCGGGAGACGGCTGAGGAGGAGGGGTGGGGCTCTTCGACGATTACCCGATCCGCTAGGGATTTTGCTGGACGTTGACTCTCGAACTATTTTCTTCTCCTTTGACGGGGCGGGTACTTTGGGCTTCGGCCCCTTAGCCCTCTGATGGACGTTAGCAAGAAGTGCTGATGGATTGGAAGACATCTCTAAATTTGCAAAGTAGAAAGGTATTAGCTCGAGCAACATGTTCGGATTAATAAAGAACAAAGGAACCCTCTTACGTTGGAAAGGTCGAGGGTGTCATCCTCGAAGAGGTAGTCAATTTTGTCTGCAAGGGGATCATGATTCACTAATCTCAACATATCCTACTCTAAAACTTTGAGGTTCTCTTAACTCTCGTTGAATCTATCCTTATTTGGAATTTCCCACCTCGGGCTGAATGGATGATCGAGGTCTTGAGGTTCCATCCTCGAAGAGAGCTTGGGGTCTCAGGAGTTCTAAACCCCCCTTGGTTGATAAGTAGGCAAAGAAGTTATACCTAGGTGCGAACTTCAAGTCAAAGACTGTCCTTAAGAGGTCGAGTCTTGGCTCGATCTCGAGGTATTTACACAAAATGAAAAAGTAAACTAACAACCTCCAGCTATTGGGAACTAACTGGCCCGGGTACATTAGGCAAAAGGTCAGGAAATGGATGAAGAAAGGATAGAGAGGCCATCCGAGCCCAACCTTAAGGACATCTCTAAAAAAGGTCATCTCTCCCTCTCGAGCATCAATTACAGACTCGTTGGGCTCGAGGGTCCTTATGTCACATAGGGGCATGACCCCAAACTCCCTAGAAACCTTTATAATTACATGTTCCATATATTTGGTCATTTTCCTAGGGTAGGTCAGGTTCATCTCGACCTCAGGGTGCGAGCTGAGGGGGACCGCTACAGGTATAATAGCTACATCTACATTCTCGAAGCTCCTATTGGTCGAGCTCCTAGAGTATTGGCTACTACTACTCGACCTTTCGCTACTGCTACTTGACATTATACTACTTAAAATAAATAACTTAAAAGCTCATTCACTTACCTCTTAAAGTGGTCGCTCACAAAACCCTCTAAAGCCCAACCTTGAATTGCTTTTACTGAGAGTTGAGAGTGAAAAATGAGTGGTGAAAATGGGGGTATTTATAGGGGTTAGAGAAAGGTCAATGGTCTAGAAATCCTGACTCTTGGATCATGCCACGTGTCAACCATCCAGATCATTTGTTTTCCGTCCTACACGCGTCCGACACATGTCGATACCCAGCAGTTCCCCCCTGAATAGCCAAATGAGTTCGATCTCTGACCGTTCACCTCAATGCATCTTATCCCACAGCTCGAACATGGAGTTTTCAGCTGCGACCTTGATGCAGATGGGCATGTGATGCGTATAAATGTAGGATGCCCGAACTCGACCTTATTGGTCCCGATCTCAGCCCACTCTCATTGGGCTGGGTCCAAGATCGGGCCTATTATTGAGGTCGGGCCAGATGTTGAGGTCAGGCTCTTAGCTCTAACTCACTCATCTCATTGACCTTATCCACATTTCATAGGAATGCTAATCCTATTTAAATTCAAACTCCCAACTTATTACAAATTTGGCCCTAACTAAAACTGTGCACTCCTAACATAACACCAATACCTTATATAACAAGGATAAAGACTACATGGAGCTGAGTCCTTTTAGGACTCTATCTCCAATATCTATAAATATATGACCCAGCCTCATTATTTAGGCACGTTTTCATAATATTCTAGTATACATTCTCTTTCACAATTTTCTGACTTAAGCATCGGAGGGGTGATGAGAACACACTCGATGCCTTTGTTTCAGGTATTGAAGATCAGATCGGGTGAAGTTCAACCATCTAGTTCGAGTTCATCTAGGTACAAGTTTTTGGTAGCATCAATATTGATGATGATGTAGGTTTGGAAGCTCCATTTAAACAAATGAACATTCAAGATCAAAACAAGGTAGTGCATAATGAAGAACAAATGAAGGAGTCAAACGTTCAAGAAAGTGAAGAAAAATCAACCGAGGCTCAAAGTGATCTCCTTACCAAAGGAATGGAAATTTGTTCCATCTCATCCAATAATAAGCGATACATCTATATGTATCACCACTAGAACCTCTCTTAGAAATCATCTTGGTAGTTGTGCATTCATTTCGCAAATTGAACCCAAATTTTTTAAAGAAGCCGAGTTTGATGAATTTTGGATACTAGCAATGCAAGAAGAACTAAATTAGTTTGAAAGAAATCATGTATGCGATTTATTTACTAGACCAAATGATCAAACTGTAATTGATACAAAATGAGTTTCTAGAAATAAACGGGATGAAAATGGAATAATTGCGTGTAACAAGACTAGATTGGTGGTCCAAGGTTACAATCAAGAAGAAGACATCGATTGTAAGGAAACATTTGCACCGGTTGCTAGATTAGAATCCATTCGCATGTTTCTTACTTTTTCTTGCCATAAAAATCTCACTCTTTATCAAATGGATGTTAAAAGTACATTCTAAATGGCTTTATTTAAGAAAATGTTTTTGTTAAGCAATCTCCCGATTTTAAAGATCATAACGGTCTAAAACAAGCACCTAGAGCTTGTTATGAACGATTGAGAAAATTTCTACTCTTAAATGGATTCTCGATTGGAAAAGTGGATACTACACTTTTTGTTACAACTCATAAGGAAGACATGTTTATTGTTCAAATTTATGTGGATGACGTTATTTTTGGTGCAACCAATATTTGTCTTTGTGAAGAATTTTCAAAAAACATGAACTTGGAATTTGAAATTAGTATAATGGGAGAACTTAAGTTCTTTCTTGGACTTCAAATTAAACAAATACGTGATGGAATATTCGTAAGTCAAAATAAGTACATATTAGACATGCTAAAGAAGTTCGAAATGGATGACCTAAAACCTATGAACACTCCAATGAGAACATTGGTAAAGCTTGGCGAAGATGATCAAGGCACTCCCGTTGACGTCACTAAATATCGAGGTATGTTCGAATCCCTTCTTTTTTTAACTGCTAGTAGATTGGATATTATGTTTAGTGTATGTTTATGTGATAAATTGCAATCTAATCATAAGGAATCCCATCTTAAAATCGTGAAAAGAATATTTTGATATCTTAGTGGGACTCGAACCTTAGGACTTTGGAATCCCAAAAGAACTCACATTGACCTACTTAGTTATTCGGATGCCAATTGGGCTGGATGTCAAATTGATTGAAAAAGCACTAGCGGGGCATGTCACTTTCTAGGTTTTACACTTGTTTCATGGTTTAGTAAGAAATGAAACTCCGTTGCATTATCTACGGCTGAAGCCGAATATATCTCAGTCGCAAGTTGTTGTGCACAAGTGATATGGATGAAACAAACTCTTAATAATTATCAATTATCTTACGATCATGTTCCTATTACGTGCAATAACACTAGTGCCATCAACTAGTCCAAAAATCCCGTCATCCACTCTCGAATTAAGCACATTGAAATTAGACATTATTTTCTTAGAGATCGTGTTCAAAAGGGCGACATCACACTGTAATTTATTAACATGAAAAACCAATTGGCTGACATCTTTACCAAACCTCTTGCACACGATCGTTTCACTCTCATTAGAAGAGGTTTAGGGATTATAGATGAATTTGAAGTACATGATTAAAATAACACGCGCTTACATGTTTTCATCTTAAAAAAACGGACGACATCTGATCAATTGGAAAAATAGCAAGGGGGGGGGGAGGAACCCGGTCGACTGGACTTTCGGGTTTCTTAAACCTTGTCTCCACTTTCTCTCTCATTGTTTTCATTCATCTCTCACTTTTTCTCCTCTTCCATAGATCCACCTTCAATCTCACTAAATCTTCAACTAATCCTCTATTTCTCCTCAAGATTTCAAAAGCCCATCCATTTTTCTCCTCCAAAATCTTAAAATCCCCATTTTTCTTTCACTACAATCTTATTTTTCCCACTATTTCAGTCGACCGCTCTTTAGAGATATTCTCCCGTTCTTTATCATACCAGGGGTCAAAGTTTCGAGTAAGAAACCAAGGAAAGAGAGGATGTCAACTTCTTTTTCATTGGAGGACGAGCCAAAGATGTTGGAAAACCACTTTGATAAATCACATATCGTTATAGGTAAAAATGTAGATTTTACATTTTTTCTCTTCAAGCACCTGAATCTCATATTGAAGAATTTTTCTTAGGTATGGGTTGCGTCTCTATTGCATCTATGGAAGATTACGCATCTCCTAAGCTCATGAGAGATTTTTACAAAAACATGATATATACTCCTCGTACGGGTAGCATTTTTTGTTTCTAAAAGGAAATTTTTTTACGATAACTAAAACTCTTATACGTTCTCTTCTTGAGTTAGAAGAGTGTTTGAACCAAGTATTCTGTCATATGGCTCACATATGGTGTGACAATTACAATCATATCATTACATGTCTAGAGTGATGGAAAAAGACTTTGAACATCCGATAAAACTCAGTTCAAACCAACTTACCATACCTTGTAAAGTCTTACACATTATCATTGCCCACATTATCCTCCCTAGGAAAGGTCATCTTGTTGAAGTTACTCACTTCGACTTATTCCTTCTTGATTCCTTTTTAGTCGGACGAAAATTGAATTTTCCTACAATTGCCATCGGTCACTTGGAAATCGTCCACTCCACTACCTGTATCAAGGCTTTATCCTACGACATGCTCCTCACTAAGATTTTTAAACATTTTGAAATTCCTCTAAATGGTGAGGTCTTCGAGTCACTTCGTCCCATCGACACTATCAATATTCACACTCTTAAGTGTATGGGCAATGGGTGGCCAGTACTAAGGGTTTTGATCCGGACTTTGGACCTTCGACTTTACCTCTCGAAGAAGCTGAAGACGAAGCTATAGATCATCGTGAGGATGACGTACCATATGTTCTTAGTCTTCCTCATGATGTCCCGGGATCAAGTGTTCCACCACCTTCCAGAAGCTTTACTTTTATCGATGATCACTATAATTTTCTCAATGGTCGCATCAATCCCCTCAAATCCTCTGTTGACGAGTTTGACGGGATTCTTCACCGCTTGTAGGTTCAACAAAATGCAATGTAGGCTCAACAAAATGCCTTTTTTGCTAGGTTCAATGCACTCTTTCCAGCACCGCCTCCTCGAGATTGTTAGATACATTTTATGCATATGTTGTTTAGGCTTTATGTTGATCTATCTTCTTTGTATTGTTACTTTTCGTTAGCTTATGCTCTAACCTATGAAGTATCCTATGTTGTGTTCTGATAATATATTTTTGCTTATGACAAAAGGGGAAAAATATGATATGATATGCTTAATATGATATAATGCTTGATGATGATGATATGCTTGAGATAATAATCGAAAATGTTTTACCGTCATAAACATATATTTTAAAGCGTTCGATTATTAGTTTTTAAAAGATAGGGGGAATATATGGATCACATGCAAAAGTTAGGATTTATATTCCGTACTATTATTCGTTCAATATTATCTTGCAAATCATCTTGTTTGTCATAATCAAAAAGAGGAAAATTGTTGACATATGGTTTATTTGAAATCTCGAAATTTTGATTATAACAAACAAATTATTCTTACTTACCAACGAGTTGAATTCAAGTGATTAAAAGCTATCATAAATCAGACTCTTGAAGAAAGTCAAGTTCGAAGCCAAATTTCGAAGCAAGATCAAATACTTGTTTCTTAGCTAAGAATGTAAAGATACTAACACCTTGATATATGACATAAATGACAATAGCTCAAAACCGTTCCATGCATTAAAAATAACATGGTGCATTAAAAAGCGATTCGAATATGATGATTTGATCTAGTGAAAAATGACTTTTAAAAATAACTTTTGGACTTGTAAAAAATTTTTTATATTGAGAAGTTAGTGAAAAAAGCTCTATGAAAGACCATACTTTTCAAAACCCTCAAAGCAGAATAAGCGACCTCAAAACGAGAACCGCCAAACTGACGGGGTGGTCGATCGGCCAAAATGGTGATCGACTAGACTTCTCCAGCAGTCCAAAATTTGATTCGTTCTAACTTCTAATTTTTTCTATGCAAACAGTTATATTGGTCATACGGAAATTGGCGGTCGACAGGACTGGTCATCCGATTTGAGACGTTTTTCACTTCTATAAATATCAAGTCATTTGTCATTTATTATAACAACTTTAGAGCATTCAATTGAGATTCTTCCGAGTTAAAATTGCATTGATTTCTCATCTTACTTATTATTATTAAATCATTTTTGTTTTGAAAAAACTTTGATTGATCTCAACTTTGAAAATCAGGCAAAGTTTCTCAAATCGAACTCATAATCTTTATTCATTGCTATTTATTAAAATGTTACCCTACTTCTCTTCTTGTACTCAACTTTAAATTTATCATTCATTAAAAAGAGAAGATTTCATTTGTAAATTTATTTGAATTGTGGGTCGTGTTGAGGTCTCGAAAAACTCAACGTTGTAAAAGGATCGATGCTCCTTGTTTGTAAGTCATCGAAAGTTTTGTAAAGGGTTGGATTGTACCACAAGTCAATCAATATAGTGAAAAATATCTTTCTCGTGACGGAGAGCTTGGTAATGGGGGAAGTAGATCGTGTTTGGGATCGAACTTCCATAACTACATCGTTTGCATTCTCTTTCCTTTTACTTACCGCCTTTAAATTGCTCAATTTACTCGTGCTTAAATATCTTTGTATTTGTGCATATTTGTTGAATTTTTATATTTTCTAGTATATTATTTTAAGACTTGAATTATCTTTAAAACCATTGAAAACCAATTCACCTCCATCTTGGTTAGCTATTTTTGGACTTTCAACAACCACCTAGATCCTATGCAAAATAGGGGAAAAAAACACAATTTAGGGACTTTTGCAGAACTTTTCCATACAAAACGAGAAAAAATATGTCTCTGAGGATTCAAACTTGCCCACAAGTCTTCATCTCCATGAGTAGCCCACGATGGCATATATTGGGATCCATTTTTCTTTATGAAAAGAACTAGATCCTGTAATGGTACTGATGAGTGATATTTCACTCATGATATCAATGTCATTAAACTTGTTATTTGGTTAATTCTTATGAGTTGTTAATATTTTAATGCGTGATTTTGATGTTGTGATGTGGGTTGATGAAATTGAAGAAAATAATCTAAAGTTGACAAAAATTGGAAAATGAGCTAAATTGTAAGAGATTCAAAATTAATTAAGTTTGTTGATATCCGACCGGCGACCTCACCACCAACCTAGAGGGTAATTCGATCTCATTAAATACAGTTTGTTATATGCATTAAGCTCATGCTAATTTAAGGTTGGGTATTTGAGGTTATCTCGTACTAATGAACGTCGTTATTGAGGAGACATAATGATTAGAGATTCCTTACACACTGTTAAACGTCTAATTAATCAATTATATTTAGATATGCTTATGATAGCACTTCCTAATTCCACCAATCATATGCCTTAGCTTCCTTCCATAAGTAATTCATTAATTGCTGGAGACCACATGTAAGATAAACTCATGATGACTTGACAAACCGATCTCATTAAACCAATCCAAATGTGCCAATGATGTACTTTCTCAGCTCGATACTATAGCTGATAAGACAAGAAAATGATGTATACATGCATATCTCTCCCTATAAAAAGGATAAAGGTATCCTCAAGAAAAGAGATGATTCTAAACACTTGATATTTTAAATATATCAAAAAAAAAAAAAAGGAAAACACTTGTAGTTTACTTTTGTAATTTACAAGTCATTATCAGTAAAAATTCTCATTTACATTCTAAGTTGGCTTGAATTTTGCCCGTACAATTTTCAACGTCAACTGTTTGGCGCTAGAAGATGGCCCATACCTTATAAAAGCAGCCCTAACTCTCCATAGAACCCACAAAAATATCATCATGGATGATCTTTCGGCATTCAGAAATCAATCTTACACTCGTCCTGAACAAACCAACAATCAACAAAATATTGGAAGAGGACGAGACCAAAACAAAACTGCTGACCCTCGAATGACAATGGTAAGGGGAAGCCATTGAAAAGTTGACAAATGTAGTCAACAGATTGAAACGAAACCAAACTCGTGTTCTTCAGCTCGAAATCGAAGTGGAGTATCCACATAGGGAGAAAATCGGACGACATCCCACCAGAAGAGCTCTCTATTTTTCAAGAAATGAATCCTCTAGAAGCCGAACTGAAGAGATCAGAAGTTCTTCGTAAATGGCAGAACCAACAGAAATTTAAATGAGCGCCTTGAAAAATTGCGTTGTCAATCTGGAAACAAAAAACAAAGGAAGCACGGAAGAATATTTCACTATGTCATTCCCCTTTCACTGAAGACATTCTTGCTGAACATTTGCCTAATAAATTTCCTATTAAGGAAATCATTCAAGGCTTGCTTATCAGTAAGCCGACCTTGCTCATAAGCAAGCCAAGCTGAGGTTGTATGTGCTGCAACACTCAGACAAATTTCCTAACAATGAAATCATTCAAGTCTTGCTCATCAGCAAGTCGACCTTGCTCATTAGCAAGCCGACCTTGGTCATAAGCAAGCCGAGCTAATGTTGCACGTGCTACAACATTTAGATGAATTTCCTAGCAAGAAAATTATTCAAACTTTACTTATCAGCAAGCTAACCTTGCTCATAAGCAAGCCGAGCTATGGTTGTACATGTTGCAACACTCGGATGAATTTCCTAACAAGGAAATCATTCAAGGCTTGATCATCAGCAAGCCAGCATTGCTCATAAGCAAGTCGAGCTAAGGTTGCATGTGCTGCAATACTTAGATGAATTTTCTAGCAAGGAAATCATTCAAGCATTGCTCATCAACAAGCTGAGTTAAGGTTGCATGTGCTACAACACGTAGATGAATTTCCTAGAAAGGAAATTATTCAAGCCTTGCTCATCAGCAAGCTAACCTTGCTCATAAGAAAGCCAACCTGGCTCATAAGCAAGTCGACCATGCTCATAAGCAGGTCGACCTAAGGTTGCATATGATGCAACACTTAGTGAATATTCTTTTGAGGAATTACCTAAGCCCTGCTCATGTGCAGGCCGAGCTAAGGATGTAAGTGTTGCAACACTTAGTGAAAATTCCTACGAGGAATTACTTAAACTTTGCTAATCAGCAAACCGAGCTAAGGTTGTATGTGCTGCAATACTTAGATAAATTTCTTAGCAAGGAAATTACTTAAGCTCTGCTTATGTGCAGGCCGAGCTAAGGTTGCATGTACTGCAACACTTGGTGGAAATTCCTATGAGGAATTACTTAAGCCCTGCTCATGTATATGCTGAGCTAAGGTTGCATGTGCTGCAACACTTAGTGGAAATTCTTATGAGGAATTACTTAAGCCTTGTTCATGTGCAGGCTGAGCTAAGGTTGCATGTGCTACAATACTTAGATGAATTTCCTAGTAAGGAAATTGTTCAAGGCTTGCTCATCAGCAAGCTGACCTTGCTCATCACCAAGTCGACCTTACTTATCAGCAATTCGAGCCGAGCTTGCTCATCAGCAAACCGAGGTAAGGTTGTATGTGCTGCAATACTTTGATAAATTCAATATATTACAAAGTGTGTGACAGCTCATTTGCAAGTCAAAATGTGACACATATTCAAGACATTTATTGTTGTAATAATGGAAAAATGAGCCAAACCGTGTTCAAGGTCAGTTCGTCACCAAGGCGAGCACTGGCCTGGGGGTAACTGTTGATATCCGACCTACAACCTCACCAAGGCGAGTACTGACCTGGGGGGTAATCCGACCTCATTAAATACATTTTGTTACATGCATTAAGCTCATACTAATTTAAGGTCGGGTATTTGAGGTTAGCTCATACTAATGATCGCTGTTATTGAGGAGACATAATGATTAGAGATTCCTTACACACTGTCAAACGTCCAATAAATCAATTACATTTGGATATGCTCATGACAACACCTCCTAATTCCACCAATCATATGCCTTAGCTTCCTTCCATAAGTAATTCATTAATTGTTGGGGACCACATGTAAGATTAAATCATGATGACCTGACAAGAAGAGCTCATTTAACCAATCCAAACGTGCCAATGATGTACTTTCTCAGTTCGGTACTGTAGCTGATAAGACAAGAAAATGATGTATACATGCCTATCTCTCCCTATAAAAAGGATGAAGGTATCCTCAAGAAAAGAGATGATTCTAAACACTTGATATTTCAAATATCTCATTTGACAAAAAAAAGGAAAACACTTGTAGTTGATTCTTATAATTTACAAGTCATTATCAGTAAAAATCATCATTTACATTTTAAGTAGGCTTGGGTTTTGTCCATACAATTTTCAACGTCAACAAAATTGATAAGTATTGGACCTTTGTAGAATTAATTATTAGATTATTTATTAATGGGCTTAAGTCAGTTAATTGGATTAATTAACTTATTGACCAAGTTTAATTAATTAAATATTGGTTTGACTTATATTTAATGGGCGGGTCAAGCCTCCTTAAACTTCTATTAATAAGCCGTTAGAGTTTGATGAATTATAACATACCTCACAACATCATAATATTGCTAGCACCAGAAAGAAAAACCTTAATCTTCAATTCTTGTTCTTTTGTGTGGATTTTTATTAGAGACTGGACAATCTGACATGGTTTGGAAAGATCACGATTTACAAAGGCGTGCAAAAATCGTGATTGTTTGTATTTCAGAATTAAAAAAGGAATTTACGAAATTTGTTAAAGGTACAATTTTAATTACAGTTTCTATATAAACATAAAGATGATGATATGATCCAGGAGTCGAGCCCAACGAGGACAAGCCTGGGACGGGACTCGTTGATTATCGAAGGATGCACGATAACACGTTCGAGGGAAAAGCGAGTGAAAGAGGTGATGAGATTGCTTGCTCAAGTTATGGTGGACGAAGTATCAAAATTAACAAGTCAATGAACAAGTTTCATGTTCAGTTCGGAAGAAGAAACCAAATGGATCAACTCGATTCAAGCAGCAACGAACATCATGGATGAAAATGTGCATAACTTTCAGCACGATTGTCGAATTTTCACCCATGAGTACATTCTGAAAATGGCATGAAATTCTACACAAGGTTGTGCGAGCATATGGTACTTTTGGGCTTGCTGTCGCACAAAAACATATCGAGAACAAGTTGACGGAAAAAATTCATTTTTTCGCAAATTTCCTTATTAAACTAGAATTCTATTTTCTTTCCAATTTTACAATATTTTGTAACATAATTACGTTTTTACTAGGTTTTTTGGCCATTAGTATAAATAGGACTTCATTATTTAATGTATGAAGCTTTTGACAAAATCATTATTAAGATATATTCGAGAGGCTATTGTGCTTTTCAACTTTGTTCTTTTTGGAACAATCTGAACTTATCAAGAGGATTCTTGTGACGTTTAACACTGAGTGCGGATCATGTGTTGTGTAATCAAAAGGTCATTCAAACTTTTTTTTGTTTGGTTGCTTGGTTCATTAATTATTGGTTCAAACTTAAAATCGGGATTATTCTTTGAGCTGTCTTGGGATCTTCAATCTCGTTATGAGTTGCGTAGTGTCCGTTGCTATGTGGTGCTCATCAGACGATCCCTGAAAAAATTGAAATTATTTTAATTCCGCTTTGTGTATATAAGTAAATTCCCAATAGCTTGTTGGTCATTGACATCCTCGAGGTCTCCATAGGAGAGCACTTTATCAAGTTCAAATCAAGTATTTTAACACTCTTTGGATATGCTAATAAGTCATACCCAATTTGAACAGTTACATTCTTCAACGAGCTTTCTAATTATTGTTGCTATGCATTTATATATGTATTAATTGATGCAATCATGTGCATGACTATTAACATATTTTCAGTAACAGTATGCATACATTTTTGTTTCTCAATATGAAGGTAGAACAGAAAATTTATTGATAATTGATAATTGTATTTTATACACTTATCTAGACTATTAAACTAGGGTATTTTTTTGTTGCTTTTGATGGATTGTAGCTTAATTATGTGTTAATTGTGTTTATTAGGTAAAACTCGATGCAAATTGGGTGAAATGAACGAGAAATTGGCAAAAATGAAAGAAATCCAAAGTTTGGGGATCAAAGTGAAAATATCCAATAGTTGTCACATATCATAAAATAATGATTGAAAATCACATAGGATCAATTTGATGCAATTGGAGGTCAAATGAGTGAAATATAGTCAAAGTAGTCAATTTCTAGCCGAAAAAGTTATGCACCGGAAATTTTGCCTCAGATTAAAACTCATTTTTCGGATACCAAATGTTCGAATTGGAGAAATTATATTTTATAGAAGAATTGTAAAAATTTTAGTTAGATTTCCAATGTACTTTGAATCACCACAGTTGACTATCAAAAGAAAACGTCATGACAAAATTACTAACGACTATTCAGGGACGAAATCGATTGAACTGCACGGCAGCGAGGATTAAGCTGGGGTGGGGGCGCAAACTTGCCCAAATTCATCTTATCTAACCACCTTTGGGGAAGAAGGTGGCATGCTCGCACGGGCCAAATTTCATCTTACGAGTCAATTTTTCTTTCTTTTTTAAAACTCTATCGGACCCAAATTCAACACAATTTTTACCTAATTTTCGACTCCTATAAAAACAAAAACTTGGCTACACATTGGAAAAATTCCCTCTAGCCTCTAGATACACAATAATCTCATCAAATTCATCAAGAACAAGATGTCAATTCACCACATTTGAGAAACAAGATCAAACCCTAGTAAGAATTCAAGACCAATTACATCAAGATTTTAAAAAACTCAATATTGGAATTGATCATCAAGCTTTCTTGTATAATTTCATGATCAGGGTGATGATTTTTCATTATTTTTCTTGTAATTTATTTAAAAGCATGCTATGCTAGATCCCTTTTTGTATTGAATGAGATGAACCACATTGTTTATTTATTTTAATTCAAGACTAGTAGTTTAGTTTATTTCTTGTATTTATTGATTAATTATGCATACACATTGCATTATTTAATTGTTGAATCACCAATTAGTCCTTGTTTGAACCCCATTATTTGCGATTATAAATCTTGGAATAGTTTTTTTTGGATAATGTGAGATTAAAAAAGAAGAAAAATATTTCGATTTACGATAATATTATTTTATTAAAAATTGTGTGGTTGAAAATAAGAGGGAAAAATTGTGATGTGAAATAATGGGGCCAAATGGGGGCCTAGATAATTAGTTGCTTGATGTAGTGTTAAAAGACCCACAATAAGTTTATAATGCAACAAAATTAACATATGTGCAATAGATGTTAAGAATAACATTTATCATATGCGCAATTATATATCTAAAGATTAATGCAATTTAATAATTTCAATTTGGGGTTAGGAATATATTCAGGTCATGGTTAAGATAGATTAATATCTTGAAAAAGAAAATTATATATTATAATTTTATTGATTATCAAGAATGCATAAATGTGACTAGATTACATATCAAGAATTGAAATAGATAATAATAAATGAAATCTATATACAATACAATTGTTCATAATTTGATAAAAACCAAACTTTTCTAACAATTTTAGATTAATTTAGCATAAATCAAATAAATAACTCTTTTGTGTTTTATAATTCAAATTCCATACAAATTTGAATTGAATTTATTTCCTCTGAGATGATATTCTTTACTTATAAAAACTATTACTTGTTAACGATCATGTACACTTGCGTGATTTTACCGAACACGTTTTTAACTTATCTGCTGAGGAAATAAAATCTTTAATTTGAATTTATTAGTTTATATAGTATTTGAACTTTTTATTTTGTTTAAACTATTATTTATACACATAATCTCTCTTATTTGATTTTTGCAGTATATGCAAGATTCTTTTTTTTAAAAAAAAAAGAAGATAAAAAAAACTTAGACAATGAAGAAGAGAACGAAGGGAAGCTAGAAAAATTGTAGAAAATCAAAATCAAATCCAGATTAGCCAGCACAATCAGCTTCGCCAAGAGCAGTTGCAAAGGAAAGCGAATCATTAGCACGAGATTACGTGAATTCCGCTCCCGCTCTTGTGCAACCAGCCATTATTTATCCTCCTTTTGGACATGCTAACTTTTTCATTCGACCAAATGTCATCAACTTCTTTCAAAATCATTACGACATCAAGTTATCTGGAAAACCATTATTTAAGCACGATGTTGTTGATTTGAAAGGGTTTCTTCTCTACTTTGCATTTTAAATCTTTGTCATTTTCCTCTCACAAGTGACAAGCCATTTTTAGATTAATCCCTAGCATCATCCAAGAGATCAAGCTCATTCTCCTCGTCATATGATTCAATACTTCATTGGACCCTCTTTTCATATGCATCCTTCTGTTCCAATGTGTGTTTTGCAGTTGGTGTGTTTGGATAGGATTCAATTAGCACGAACTTGCCTTTGTAGTGAGAACAATCATCAAGTTACATTTTAAATCATTGTAATTATCCTCTTCTGCTTGGTTTTTGTTTAAAATAGTTGACAGTGTAAGGTCGACATTTTTTTTTTTGAAATGAAATAACAGTATTAGAATGAGCTACATACAAGATGAATGTTTTCATATATGATGCATGGAAATTGCACCAGTAGACCCTAAACTACTATAATATGACGATTATTTAAAATCCTAAAAGTTTAAGGGGCTTTCATTTAAAAAGCCTAGTCATACCAAACATTTGTTTAAAAAACCCAACATCAATGTTTTTTAGTTAGAAGGCCTAAAGATACATAAAATGGATAATACAATTTGTAAATGACTAAAATGTCATTGTATACAAAAAGACATTATTACCCCAAATTCTTTTTTCAATTTTCATTTAGCCCTAATTCAATTTTAGCTTTCATTTCTTCTTCATTACGTGAATCGGCTCTACAGGTATACCATTCCTTTTCATTTTCTTATCATCATTTTCTCTACATAATGAAACAATAAGCTCTACATTCTCATTCCCATGAACTCTCATTTGGTTGAAGTAAGTAATAAAATCTTGCAACATTCTTGTTGGACATTTGGAGAAGAAGAAAGAGCATTATAAATTTTCAATATTTGGGTTCTTTTCTTTCTCCATTTTTTTGAATCATTTCTTCATGTTGTATATATGTTTATAGTGTTCATTTGTCAACAATGATTTTGAATTCATTTTATCATTGGATTAAAGATTTGATATGAGTTACTTCTCATCCTTCTTCTCACTACCCCTCATTTGTATTAATTGGGGTGAAATGTAAATTGGTAAAGGTCTGTTTGGCTATTCTTTTCATTGTTTTACTGTAAAACATACATTTGATTTTCGTCTGTACATAACGACTTCAATATCATTTTCGGCAATCCATACCGATATACATATCGTTATCAGTACAGTAAGATGTTTGAAATTTGATGAATTTTTTATGTTGAATTACAGTTATGGACACCGCGGATATAGTATGAATTTCAGTTTATTATCCAATTGAATATGAGCAATCCGTTGAAGGTGTATGGAAATGGAAATATGTAGGGAATGACAAATAGAAGATAATTCTCATGTACTAGACGACAATGACGTGGAGTTACACATAGATGAACTCGTAGTTAGATTGTATCTGCGAATGTAAATTTGCTTCGTAGTGGAACATCAGTAAGAATCCTGAAAAATGAAGATGTGCAAGTCAACCAATTGTTTCCATCAAAATATGATCTAATATCCAAATTACAGTTGTTGGCTGTGAAGTAAAAAGAAGGGCATCAAAGAGTACCTATTAGAAGAATTTTCATTATTGGGCTAGAGCACATTTTACTAGGATATGTTACAATATTATGACTACGAATAATGCGGAATCTCTAAATAGTTTGTTGAAGAGTGCCTGAGAATTTTTCATAGTTGGTTTGATTGAATATATCTGAGAGATACAACAAATGTGGATTTATGAAAGACGTGTATTGATACGTGTATTGATATTTTGAAAACATTTTGTGGTTGGACCTTGTTCTTTTTGCTGGAGTAGTTGTTATTCCTATTAATGTCGATATTTATAGGATGTTGCCTAACCATTAGTTAGTACATTTTGATAATTGTAATGATTATGGATATTAAATATAATTGAAATTATGGATTCAGGTGGCACATAGTATTTCATGTCGTTCAAGTATAAAAATGCATTCATTCAAAAAACGATATTGAAAGCGTCCCTGAAAAACTACAACGACATTGATATCGTTCCTATGTTACAAAATGATGTCGATGTCGTTTCGATACAAAAATTGCACTCGGTAGCATAACGATATTGAAATCGTTCCTGAAATAAAAAATGATTTGGATATCGTTTCAGCATAAAATACACATTGCTTCCCTGAACAAACTACAACGACATTTATATCGTTCATGTTTCGCAAAACGATATCGATGTCGTTTCCATTCAAAAATTGCACGGATTATTGAAACGATATTGAAATCATTTCTGAAATTAAAAACGATTTGGATATCGTTTCAGCGTAAAATACACACTGCTTCCCTGATTTTCATAACGACATTGATATCGTTCCTGTGTCTCAAATGAATTTGATATCGTTTCCTTTCATTAAAAACGATATCTATATCGTTTCATCTAAAGTCATAACTAAAACGACACTTATATCGTTTCTTTTCATATCAAACGACAATAATATCGTTATAGCGTTACACTTCAAATAATAACTCAAACGAATTTTTTATTGTTTCCTTTCATTATAAACGATATCCATATCGTTTCATCTAAAATCATAACTAAAACGATACTCATATCATTTCCTTTCATTATAAACGATATCCATATCGTTTCATCTAAAATCATAACTAAAACGACACTTATATCGTTTCATTTCATATCAAACGACAATGATATCGTTATAGTGTTAAACCCAAGAAATAATGTAACGATATCCATGTCGTTTGAGAACAAAATTTACGAGTTTTAACTCGTTTAAGATGAAATCATGACTAAAACGTCTTCGATCTCGTTTCTCTGCACTAAAACGACAATGATATAATTGTAGTGTAAAATGCAAGAAATAACATAACGATATCAATATCGTTTTAGTGTAAATTTGACGAGTTAAAAATCGTTACAGTTCAAATAATGACAATAACGACATTGGTATCGTAATCACGATAACGTACTCGTTACAGTGAAAATCGTAACTAAAACGACACTGAAGTCGTTTCTTTTCATACCAAACGATTTGACTGTCCACAATCATTTGACATACCTTCAATATATATATGATGATCGAAAGATGGCATCAAGTGGTTTGATAACACTCAAATGGTTCAGAAAGTGCGAACGGAGACATTTTCATTCTATCTTATGCCCTTAATAAAGGTGATAGACACTTTCTTTGTATTAAAACAACTTAAAGATGATAGACAACTATAAAACACAAATGCTCCAATTAATTATGTTAAGTGAAATAAAATTCGCTTAATGACTTATTTTTATCGTCTTACGTTCGATGGATGTATCTCAGGTGGTTGTGGACGATCGAATCGTTATTTTTAGCCAAAACGATATAATTATCGTTTTTCATAAAAAGAAACGATATCTATGTCGTTGTAGTTATTATTGAACTTGAACAATTTCAAACTCGTCAAATTTGTACTGAAACGATAAGGATGTCGTTATGTTATTTTGTGGATTTGATACATAACGATATCCATATCGTTTCAATATAATTTTGAAGACATCGATATCATTTTAGTTTAAATCATAACTAAAACGATACATATATTGTTTTAGTTTATATAATACGAAAATTATATCGTTTTTGCTAAAAACGACGATTCGACTATCCACGACAACTCGACATGCATTTGACATATGTAGGATGATCGAAATTGATCATCAAGTGGTTTCGATCTCACTCAAAAGAAATTATGACATTATTTGTATTCTCGTATCTATATACAACCTTCGAACCATTCCAATAGAAAGAAAGTATCTTCGTTCTTTCTTTCTAATTATTCTGAGTGACATCAAACCACTTGATGACCTTTTTCGATCGACGTACGTATGTTGAAGGCGTGTTGGGTGGTTGTAGACGATCAATCGTTATGTTTAGCCAAAACGATATAATTATCGCTTTTCATGAAAAGAAATGATATCTATATCGTTGTAGTTATTATTTGAACTGGAACGATTTCAAACTCGTCAAATTTGTACTGAAACGATATGGACGTCATTGTGTTATTTTGTGGATTTGATACATAATGATATCCATATCGTTTCAGTACAATTTTGAAGATATCGATATCGTTTTAGTTTATATAAAATGATAATTATATCGTTTTTGTTAAAAATGACGATTCGATTATCCACGACAACTCGACATGCATTCGACATATGTAGGATGATCGAAATTGGTCATCAAGTGGTTTTGATCTCACTCAAAAGAAACTATGATAGTATCAATATTCTCGTGACTATATACAACCTTCGAACTATTCCAATAGAAAGAAAGTATCTTCGTTCGTTCTTTCTAATTCTTCTGAATGACACCAAACCACTTGATGACATTTTTCGATCGACGTACGTATGTTGAAGGCGTGTTGGGTTGTTGTGGACGATCGAATCGTTATGTTTAGCCAAAACGATATAATTATCATTTTTTCATGAAAAGAAACGATATCTATATCGTTGTAGTTATTATTTGAACTCGAATGATTTCAAACTCGTCAAATTTGTACTGAAACGATATGGACGTTGTTATGTTATTTTGTGGATTTGATACATAACGATATCCATATCATTTCAGTACAATTTTGACGACATTGATATCGTTTCAGTTTAAATCATAACTAAAATGATACATATATCATTTTAGTTTATATAAAACGATAATTATATCATTTCTGTTAAAAACGATGTCATTATCATTTCTGTTAAAAACGATGTCATTGACTACCATGATATGAAAGTTGTTATGTTATTTCGTGAATTTGACACATAACGATGTCATTATCGTTTCAGTACAATTTTGACGATATTGATATCGTTTCAATTCTAATTTTAATTAAAATGACATATATATCGTTTTAAGATATATAAAACGATAATTATATTTTTTAAGGTATATAAAAAGTATATATTGCATGCAGTAAAAAGTTTACGTGGGGGATGAAGGGGAAAAAATAAAAAAATTAATGGTTGGACCGGTAGATGATTACTTAAAAATATAAAAAAATTATTTGAAATCAAATTAAAGATTTTAAGTTAATTGTCACTAATTATTTATATATTTCGAAATCATAAATTTTGTAGACCAATTCATCTTAATTAAAAGTAATCTTTTAATACATAATATGTATATAAAATAAAGTGAAATAGTTGACTATAATTTTTCAAGATATTCAGAAATATAAGGTTATATATATGTTATTGCATTAAAATAAACAATATTGTTCAATGTTTTAATGGTGAGAGAAGCATCATTTTTCTTAAAGGTTGAATGTTCAAATCCTTGGATCTTGTAAATTTGAATATAATTTGTTAAGATATATATATATATATAGGTTATTGCAAAAAATTAGCAATATTGTTCAATGCCCTAGTGGTGAGGATAACATTTAAAAAAACTTTTCCTTAAAGGTTGAAGGTTCAAATCCTTGGACCTTGTAAATTTGAATTTGATTTGTCAAGATATATATATAGGTTATTGCAAAACAATTAGCAATATTGTTCAATATCCTAATGGTGTGGGGAGCATTTTATTTTCATAGAGGTTGAGGGTTCAAATCTCAAACCTTCAAAAATTTCTTTTTCTTCATTTATTTGGTTATACAAGGAAGGGTAAAGTAGACATTTGATATTTTTAAATAATTAATTCTTTTTACATTTTAAAGAATTTGGTCAAAGGCCATTTAAACAAAAACTTGTTGAGTGGTGGCCATTCCAACTCATTACGCCAAAGTTTAAATATATCTCTATATGAGAAGATAATGTGATTTATGAATAGACTGGGATCTACCCACTAAATTTAATATGTTCTAGTACCTCATGCAACTTAATTTTAGTAACGAATAAATTTGGCAACAAATACGAAATTCTCATCATATCTCTGATTTAAGTGCGTAATCCCCATATTCATGAATGTTCAAGTTCAAAATTAATTACTTTATCTATAAGGCACTGCAACTAATTTTTATTAAAAATCTATCACCTTATTGGGCCTAATCAAGTAACACAGACAGTGCATCCCTCCTATTGGAAAGCCAATAAACATAGTGGAAATTACAAGCAAGCAAAGATCGGATTTCAAAAATAAAGTTTAAAGTTTACTTATACACAAATAAGGTGATGATGTTTTAAATATTAATATTTCATAATGAATCACCAAACCGACATTTCCCTTTATCCCTTGACTTTCTCTCTTCATCTCCCTTCTTTCTCACCATCCTCGCCACTGTGGTCGGAAAACCACCATCGTCGAAAGACCGCCGCCGCCGTAAAGACCACAATCAGTTCGCACAAATGTTTTTTATCCGGCGACACTATTTTTCAATTGCCACATTAATAGACCATTGAAGAGTGGAATCCAGCTGTCAATGCTGGAGAAATAAAATAGTGGAATGGAAATAATTATTTGTTGGTAAGGAAAGTAAATTATAAGAGCATTCTGCTCTCTGGTCAACTTTAAGGAGCTAGAAGATTGAAGCAAATGCAGAGAAAGAAGAAAAGAAATTTTTTGCCAGCCACTGTGGTGGAGGCTGGGGCTGAGAAAAGGCTGTTGATCATATTCTGGAGGAAGAAAATAAATTTCATAATTTTTACCTTTTCTTTAGGTTTTTTGTATTTTTTTGGTTACTTTAATGTTGAGGGAGCCAATTTTTTACTTCTTTTTAGTCGATTTCAAAAAATCTCCAAATATCACGTAGATTATTAATTTTTATTTTTGTTGATTTTCTAGAATTTTTTTGGGGTTTATGTGGACTCAATCTATGTTCAAACTCCATAATTAAGTTTTTTAACATTTACAAACTATATTAATCGAATAATGACAATCTGCAGTGGCATTGTTGGTGAGATCGTGGTGGCGGTGGCGGTAACTATGGTGAGGGTGCGCTGGTGTTGGTTTCGGTTGGTGTCGATTGTAGTTTGTGATGGTTCAAGTGGTAATGGTGCATAGATCACAAATAAATGTCCACAGGTCACGAATTAAATAGAACTAGTCATGGATCATGCTTACATGTCACATGCACTTCACAAGTCACATTGTATAGTTCACAGATCAAAATTATCTAATCACATATCATAGGTCACATATCTTTGTGCACTCATAACATATCACATATTCAAGTTCAAATGTCACGGTTCATATGTTAGAGGTCAAATGTAACATGTAACATGTCACATGTCATATTGCATACGTAACAAATTTAAATTGTGATGTAGCAGCATCCTCACTTCATTTCAAGTTCAATGTGAGGTCACAAATCAATGTACACTTGTTACAGTTCATCATGTATAGGTAACAAATCAATATTCACGGATCATAAATCAAATAGATATCACTAATTTATGTTCATATGTCACAGGTCACCGTTCATAGGTCACGTTTCATATTATATAGTCATCGATTAATATTAATTAGTCTGAGATCACATGTCATATGTCTTTGTGCACTAATAATAGATTACATATTTAAATTCTCAGGTCTAATAGGTTACAGGTCAAAGGTCAGTTTGCTTAAGTACCAATGTCTATAAATACAGGTCATTGGATCAATATCACATGAAACACATCAATGTCCAAAAGTCACATATTCAAGAGAATTGGAAACATGTCATTGTATCAACATCATATGTAACAGTTTACATGTATTTGAAATCAAACCGCCAAAAATTTACAAATTTATACTAAATCTGATGATAAAATAAACGTCTGAATGAAATTCACACTCCATCAACGGACCAATTCTCTACCGTAGTTTTAATCACACAACTAAAAATATCAATCCTTCAATCATTCTAACGTTGTCAATTATCCAAATTAAAGTTCATTTAAATAATTCATTAATTTTCGTAAATGTTTTGCTAAATTAAAAATTCAAACTAGTCGCTACTCTTGAGATGTTGTACTCATGGATCTTAAATAAGGTGCCTTTTATCTAGATCTGTACTATCACTACGGTGTGAGAGGGGATGTTGACGGTTGGATAGTGATAATTGTGGCTGAGCGAGTCTGTAGAGAGATTTGAGTGTGTCCAGATATTATAATAGAGATTTATTAAATATATAATATATATTATTATATATAATATGTTATCATCTAAGTTTTGAACTTTTAAACATTTTCATTTAAAATTGAATTGGAGTATAGTTAAAGTCTGTCTTATGTGTTCTTCCCATAAAAATATTATCACACGCCGTGCACTAATCTTTACTGATGGGCTAATAAGATAGGCCACGGGTTCATTAAAAATGTACCCTCATTAACTTAATATTTTTGTACCGTTTGAATTTTCCTAATTAAAATTAGGGAAAAAATCACATATACCCATCTCAAAAAAAATAAATAAATAATCTTAATATACTACAAAAAAAGATTATATACTAAATATACTATATTAAGCATGAATGAATACCAGAAATAATGATCTCTAATATTTCTCTCACAATTTTTTAACTTAAATTTATAATAACTCATATTATGCCTGCATTTATTGTAACTCCATAAGAAATGCTAATTCTAAAGGATGAACCGCAACCTTGACGGCCTTCACCTGCCCTGCCTTGGGCCTTGGTGAAGGAGGTCAATCGCAGGTTATGCCTCCAAAGGTACAAGGTGGAAGACTGCTTGTACACTTGCACTTACTCAAGGGCCAAATCCATATTTCAGGATTCGAACCCTTGACGCAGTAGCCTCTGGAGTTTTTTCACCTTCCCCTTTTACCACTTGGAAATGTGCCCTGGAGGCTAATTCTAAAATTTAATGGAAAATTGCAAAATGTGCATCAGCCATAAGAATGGTTAATTTCTAAATATATTATAACTAAAAGTGTGTGATTCTTGATACATCGGTAATTGTTTTGGTTGGGGGCTTTGGTTCTAATGTTTTCCGAAAAAATAAATCCTTAATACTGCTTATTTCTTTTTAAAGTAAAAAAAAAAAGAATGAGTTTGTTATGTTGATTGCATTTTATGTCCATTGTAGGAATTTAGTGTCTTTATGGAGTTAAGAGTTTGAATCATCTTGGCTTTTAACACTTCGTCCTTCATCCATCTAACAAAGCTCGACTATCTCTTACCACATCTTTAATACTATCACAAAATCAAAAGAGTCAAAATAGGGGAAATGTGGGAAATAAGGTCTACTGGATTGCAGTACATCGCGTCCACTTGAATTTCATTACCATTTGATAAGTGGCCCATGTTTTTTTAGGCCGAAAGACATAACCACCCATTTAAAGCATCCTAAGGCCCCAGGTCACCTAAAGGCAGTTTTGTGTATATCTTCTTTGGGTGTGGCTAAGTTTAAATTCCTAAAATCTATGCACACCCTAATACTACCATTCTTTTTTAATACCGACACAATATTAGACAACCATTCAAAATATCGATTGTTCTAATAAAGCACGCCTTTAACAATCGCTCTATCTCTTACTTCAGGCAATACATTAGGGACAAAATGCTTAGGATGTTGCTTATGAGGTCTAAAATTTGGCTTAGTCGGTAACCCATGTTCTACCAAAATTTTATCTAAATCAGGTATGTGTTCATATTCCCAAGCAAAACAATCCTTATACTCTTTTAACAAAACGATTAACTTGTCACTTACCTCTTGACTAAGCATTGGATGATCATCCCCTTCGTTGTCAATGTTCACTTTTATTAAATGGTCTTGTGCTTGAACATCCCCGGGATTTACGATCCTTATTACTTCATCATCTATGTTCCTTGCAGGTACTTCCTCTTTTAAGCAATCCACTTTATTGACTTCTCGGTCAATACTCTAATCCAGTTCAAACACAACTAATTTGTTCCTCAATGTCTTCAAAGCTACTTCTTCCTTTGTTTTTTCTTTACACTCCTTATTAAAAGCCATCAGTCTGGCTTTGAAGGCCCGAATATTGGCCATATTTTCTTGCTATTGACAACTCATTAGAGTTCCTTAACAATCATTTTTTCAATTACTGCATCTTCAAAGGCTACTATGTTTGGCCTCATTTGATTGAACATTTCAGTAAGTGCGTCTACTGAAAAAGGCTCTCCGCTCTGTGTGACAATTTGAGTTTCTTCCCCATCCTGCACTACCCTGACAGGTCCATAATTTCCTTCATACATGAACATTTCCACTGAGTTTGCTTCTGCAACAAAAGGTCTATGGTTTGCTTGCACCACTTTGGCTTCTCCTTTGTCATTCCAGAAAATCAGGCATTGGTAAAGTGATGAAGATATGCAACAGCTCCCATGAATCCAATCTCTTCCTAGTAGTACATTATAACTGGTAGGACCATCTATCCAAAGAAAACTGTGGTCCTGGTGGTTGTTCCCACAGTTATATCTAGTGGCATCACTCCTTTAGCTGAAGTGGCTCCCCCATTAAAACTCATAAGAAAAACTTCTATGGGGATCATATCGCTCTCTATCTTTGCAAACTTTCTCATCATTCGGGACGGGGTGGTATTTATGGCGGCTCCATTGTCGATGAACACTTTTGCTACATGTATACCATTAACCAATGTTTTCATGTACAACGGCCTCAATTGCTTAGTTAATTTCATAATTGGTCTATTAAAGATGACCTTTTTAGCTACGTCAATTTCCACCTCCTGTTTATCTTCTATTGGATTGTTTCCTTGCGATAAGTCCACGTGCAATATTTCACATTGGGTCTCTGCTTCTTGGATTTCTCTTTTATTTTTTCCGAATGCTTCTTCTTCAGTTCTCCAACCAGTAGGAGGAGGCAATGTTTCTTCTTCAGTTATCCAGCCTGTAGGGGAAGGCATTATTCTTGGAGGTGACCCATATTTCTCAGCGCGAGACACTCTCACCTTTCTCTTGGGCATCCCATACAATACATAGAAGTCAAAGGCGCTCCCAGATGGTTCACCCAACAAATCTACCTCGCGAACACCTTCCTGATACAACTGCTTCCATAAAATGTTCCACAACACTCCTCTTCTTTTCCTCTCTTCTTCTAAGTCGTTTTCCTCTTCGATGTCAGTCATACCGTTATCCTCTTCTTCACTACACATCTCCTTATAGCCTTCTTCACATTCCAGTACACAGTCTTCTTCCTCATCATCTTCATTGTCTTCCTCTTTATTGTTCTTACTATTGAATTCATCGGCCAGTAAGTAATTGTTAGCCATAACAGGATGTATTGTGCCAAATTGAATAGTAAGGAATCGCTCTGGATCACCCTCATTATCGTCTTTTTTCCCACATTCAAATTTTGATCGTCCAGAAGAACTTTCTGGCAGTTCATCCATTGACTCGCCCATACTAGCCTTTTTATCACCTTTGAGGATATTTAAGTTAGTCACCTCGAGCAATTTATGCACCGTAGGACGTGAAGATCCTTGTTGTTGCCTCATCAATCGTCCGTAGTTTCGTTGAAAATGCCTTTGTTGGGTTCTGGTCATTTCGTTAAAGGGTACAATTCTTCCTGAATTATACTGAAATGAATGCCATACATTCGGTTGGCGAGGTTGCGGCCCGAACGTTCTCTCATTATTTATCAGTCTAAACTGCCTCTTAAAAGACGGTTTCCCATGAAATGGCATACTCTGTCCCCCACCGGGTTGAAAACTCGACACGCTGTTAGGACGATGGTAATTTCGCCACATTCCAGGTCTTTCATTCATTTCTACCTTGTATCTAGCACACAAGACACCTTCGTCTTTTCTAGGTTCATTTCTCGTGACTCATGATCCTCTTCTCCATCGTCTATGACCAATTTGAATTTTGTCAACTTATTCTTGAAACCAGATGTCACCATATTCACCCCCAAGTGGCTATAGGATAGGATTTTCATCCACCTCCATTTTTTTCTTAGCCTCAAACGTGATTCGCCTTGACTCGATGGCATCTTGCAACACATGACGAAAAACCAAACAGTTATTAGTCATATGTGACCGTGCATTGTGTCATTTACAATATTTTTTACCTTTAACTTGTTCAGGATCTGGCAACTTATGCTTGTCACTCAACTTTTTCTGTTTATCCTTGTACATTTTGTTAAATATAAGGTCAACTTTGGTCACATCAAATGAGAATACCCTATCCTTCTTTTTTTTTATAGGCCCATTCTTGTCTGTCGCTCTAAATTTGGCTATTATAGGACAAACATATGCATCTTCTTTAACTAATTCGGCCAAACACATCTCTGCCTGATCATAATATTTGTCATTAACAACATGAACGTCAAAGTTTGGGGCTCTATAATAGGTCCCTTTGCTAGAGTTTTTCATTTGTTCTTCCTTTCTTATTAGATGTTCGTATCTAACCACATTAGCATTCAATTGGAAAAGGTCAGGAAACTCTCTGTCCTGGAATTTCTTTTTTAAATCGAAGCTCAAACAACTTTGAGTGATTTTGACAAACTCTTTTTCAGGCAAAGGTACAAAACATTTGCTCATAACTATTTTAAACCTCTAAAGGAAACTTTCTGCCCATTCGTTTGGCAGTTGACGTAAATTCGCCAAGTTGGCCAACGTAATTTCAGATTCAGTCTTGTAAAACTAAGCGTGGAACAATTGTTCCAGTTGTTGCCATGTTTGGATAGAATTTGCTGGCAAGTTAATAAATCACGAGAAGGCTACCACTGTTAACGAATTAGAGAACATTCTCATTTTTTGATAATCAGTTACTTCACCACATTGCAGCGTGAATCACCCTATATGTTCCAGGGTTGAAACTTCTCACAGACTAGTAAACAATGAAAATTCTAGAACTTTGTACCCTCTAGGCCAGGGATATGCTTGATCTACCCAATCATGATATGACTTTGTGTAGGTCGACCTAATTAAGGGCGCATTCCAAAATCCATTTGATCCTGCACTATCTCTGTAATTTGATTCCTCAACACAATATTGGGATCATACGGAACTCCTATAGGTTGATTCATTGGTGAGACTACTTGAGGCCTAATATTTTGTACTTGGTTTGTGGCAAAAACGCCACTATTCAAACCATTGTTACCATAAACCCGAGTATTTCCGCTATCATTAATTTGTGGGGTATTCTGTCCATTAGTTTGGACATTGTCTCTTGCATTTGGGTTACCCCAGGTTTGATGTTCCATTACCACTATTCAAGTTTGTCATTCCATTACCCCCCTTGGTTTGAAGTAGACGGTCCAAATGGCTGTTCTATTCCTTGATTCGGACTTAGGACCGGGGAATTATGTCCCACAATCGACCTGTATTGAAAATGATTCCCTATACTTGGCATAACTGGTTGACTAATTTGGTCCACTAACTTATTCATGATTTTATTTAGAGTGTTTAGTTGTTTGGCCATGTTGTCATAATGTATATTCCCATTTTGAATAAATATTTCCATATTATGAACATTTTACAAATTTACCTGTTCAATGACATCTTGTGTGAGTTCACCAAATAATGAGCATCACATGGTGAAACATGTGGCATTTGGTAACAAAAAATCAAAACACTATAGTAGGCTACACTACTTGGTACATGGTGTGAAAAACTAAAATAGCCCAAATTCATGACTTTTGAATGAAATACTGAATATGGTCTTATGGAGTGTATTATATTGCGTCTGCTTGAAATGTTTTGCATGAAAGGAATTGGAGTGCACAAATAGCACGTTCGTCGAAAAAGTAATATGTCGTATGAACATCGTATGGTGCCATACATGTGATATGGGAAAGTAAATGAACATAAAAAGAAAATTTATCTAATGTGTTTGTAATGAACAATCTAATGAGCATGAGTCTCACTTGTGAAAGACAATATTGGAAGGATTATTTTCTTTTCAGAGTTAGGATTGGACTATTTTTTTATTTTTAAGTTGGATATTATGTAAAACATATAATTTCACACACACACACACTTCATTTTACAACGTAAAAATTGGTTGCGGCTAGGCGAGTTCCCAAATTACTAAACAATGAATTGACTTATTTGAGGAAATGAGTTGTCATTGATGCCACTTTGAAAACAAAAGTTGAATTACGACAATTCAATTAAGCCACACATTGCCAGGTAAAAGTTTAATTTGTATAGTTATAAATCCTTTGAACAACTTCTACTTACAAGTTAATTTTGTTTCGCGCGAGAAGTCGCTAACAATTTAAAGATAGTTTAGACGATTGTGTAAGGAACAAACCTCTCGAAACAAAGTCCCAACGAGGGGTGCTTTATTTACGAAAATTACAATTGGCAAGAAGAGAAATGCCTCCAAGGGGCACAAGCACACAAAACAATTGAAAATGACAATAAATTAAAAGAAATGAAATTACATATTTTATGTTCGAGAGTGATTTGATCGGGGGATTTTCTTCCATGCTATCTCTTCTTTTTATACTTCCCTGACAGTTTTCTTGTAGAACCGTCAAAAACTACTTATCGCCATGTAACTACCCACTTTCTCCATAATGACTGACTAATCAGGGAATTGCCGTTTTAACCGCTGCAATTACTCATATTACTTAACTTCTTGCAACCGAGATTTTTGGATGGTGGATTGTGATAAGATTGCTCGTTAACTGTTTCAATAATCTTTGCTTTAAATGATCCACAAGACGTTACACTCGCCTAGCCTCTGGGCGTATCGCGATCTTGGACGATGAGGGGGGTCGTCGCTTTAAATAACCATAAGGCGCTATACTCGTTCTGATCTTGGGCGTCTTGTAAGTTTGGGTGATGGTGGGCCTTTGTTACATAACTCTGTCTTGAATTTTTACATGGTCCCGTTTTTAGCTTATCCTTCGAATCTCCTCACTGGGCTTCATTCTTTGGATCATTCAATTGGGCCATATTTTTGTTTGTCAACAAATTTAAGGGGAAAAAACCATATATAACCAATAAAATAAAATATAATGGTGTTTGAGATGTCAAAGGTTTGAGTTTGAACCAGTGTTCTAAAAAGCGTAAAGTGTGGCTAGGCGTAGAGGCCAAGCTTAAAGCTTTATAAGTCTAGGCGAGCCTAGGCGAAAATTAGGCGTTAAACAACATTTTTTTAATTTTAATTTTTAATCATTGTAAAAAAAAAAAAAAAAACTCAATAATTCAATAATACATACCAAACATCTAAAATTATAAAATACTGTATTTACTTAATAATTCCTACATAAAGATAAATTTCAAAATCATAATTACATAATGTAGATAATTTGTAGTTTAAATCTTATCTAATCTAAGTCTTTATCGGACTCCAATTCATTTTAAAGTATTTTTTCCATTCTTTCGTCTTCTCATTTTCTGGAGTATGAAGTTTTTGAAGTTTGAAGGGAAAGTGGACTACTGATTCTGGACTGCGGGTTTTATTTTAAAACGTAAAAATCAAAAATTAGGTCTCCTTAAAATCTGGGTCTGAGGCACGCCTAGACGAGCATTAAGCGGTCAACGACAAAATTTCCGCTTAAGCTAGACACGCCTAGAAACGCCTAGGCGATCATTAAGCTATCAACAATAACGTTGACCGCTTAATTTCCGCTTAGACTCAAGGTGAAGCGTTTTCATCACGGTTCGCGTCTAAACGCACTGTTTAGAACACTGATTTAAACATCAAATTTGGGGTTAGGATTTAAAATGTGAAACTACAAACTCGTTCATTACGTGGAAATTGAGATTCTTTTGATTTTGCTGAGATTGAAGAATTATAGAGTAATTTTAGGGCTTTAATTGTGGAAAATAATTTAGGAAAAAATCAACTCCAACATACAGGGGCGGACCCAGCGTTAGAGTTCAACCCGGGCGGACGACGGACGTTGACCAGTCAATGTTGACGACAACGTCCGTCAACGTTGACGACGGGAACAGAATACTAATTCATTTTTTCACTTCATATTTGCTACATCTTTAAACAGTGTACATTGTATATTTGTATACATTGTTTTTCTTCTTCATTATTTTTTCTTCACTCATCTCTAAGTTCCTAAAAACCTAAATTCCCAAATCGTATTTCACAAATCAAAATTATAATTCATAAATCATAACACATTCGAATTACAATAATATAACAAAAATTATCATTTCTCATAATTTATAAATAAAAAAACAAAATAATAATAATAATACTGGCAAGTAATACCTATAAATTCTGAATTAAACGAAGAAATGATGAAGAACAACAGTATTACCGGCAAGTAAGATAGATCCAAACTGTGAATTTTCTTACACTTTACAGCAATTAATCCCACCCCCAAATCACCAACACCAAAACACCATTTCAAGCTAAGCAATTTTAGCTTCCTACAGCCCACAGCAATACGCCCTATCCCTATATCAGTTATAGATTTGCACAACCACATAATCGTATTAATCAACCAAATGCAGCTGTAAGTGAAAGACAACTATATTGAATCCCACAACAAAAGTAAGTCACCAATCTAATGCTTTTGTGTGTGTGTGTGTGTGTGGAGATAGAGAAAGAAAACAATACCCATCCCAAGAGCGGAAAGTTCAACCTCGTTGTACAGTTATACCTTCGATTTCGAAGCTCCAGCCGGCAGTCCACCAATGACCAACCTCCGACCACCGCACCGTCCACCGACCACATTCACAATCAATGGGTAATCGTCAACCTTCAATTTCGCCCTTGTTCGTAATCCTTACTCGTCTACTCTCTGCCGGACAAACAATGTGTAATTGGTTTTGTTGGGTGGGCTAACACTAATGGACTTACAGTTTCAACTGGGCCTTTTTTTTTTAAATAAGGCCCAGAAATATGAAAACATAAAAAAGGGGGAAAAAATTTCAGCAACTCTCTCTCTGTTTTCAGTTCTTCTTCCTCGGCGGACGGCAACTCGGCGGTGAGAACTTGCAGCTTCCGGCGGACCCAGCACGGGCGGCCGCGGGGGCTGGGTCCGCCCCTGCCAACATAGATATTGATTTCGGGTGATACTCAATTCTATGGATTGATTTACGAGCAATTGTAGTAATTTAATTGATTAGGTAGAAGAGAGATAAAGCTTTAATATTTTTAGAGTTGGAGTGAGTGATTTATTGTTTATCATTCTTACTACTTTATTCTAGTATTAATGGAATAGAAATAGTTGAATTGTAAAATTGAGATATTTTTAATAAAAAGGTGTAAATGGTTCAAAATAAAGGACTTAAAAATGTTTCCATTTACGATATACCCCATATCTATGGAAATCGCAAAATTCCCCCTATTTGAAATTTTTGTGCAAAAAACCTTTTACCGTCAAATTTTCCATTAAAAACAGTAAAAATGCCATAATTAAAAAGTAATAATTGCACTTTTAGTATCTAAACTTTTTATCCTATTACAAATTATACCCAATTTGTTTTATGTACTACCAACAATCCCAAACCTTTAAAACTTTATTTTCCACCCCACATCACTTCATTTTCTTCCCAACTTTATTCTTTAACCAACATTTTCTATGATGAATCTCAATGAATAAAACTTTCCCTTTTCTCTGTGTACTAAAGACTCTTATTTTGGGTTAAAATGTCGACTGTAGAGACTATCCCCATGAATGTAGATGCAAATTTCTGAGTTGGTAGTGGTGGTACTACTATTCGCCATCAGAGACGCCGTCGAAGACTGCGAAGGAGACCCTCTATGGCATGCAGTAGTGATACCACAACATACGGAAGCAGCTTTCACTTTTTCGATGTTAACTCAGATGATAACTGCACACGATAGTCTTCTGTCTCCTCCACCATCGCGGTTGATGGACGGCCCGAAAAATGCTGCATCTCTAAAAGGCCAAGGTTGTTTAGAAATGATAATGCAGAACAATTTAGAAGAAAAGGAGTAATTTGGGATTGTAGAATTTTCCATTGAGTTCGACATAAAATGTAAATTGCAATTCAGGTTGAGGAGATGAGGAATTCAATGGGATTTTGATAGAATTGAGTTGTAATTGTAAAGGTGATTTAGGGGCTGCTCTACAGAACTGTGTTGAAACTTGGTCAAGGGAGAGGCGTGAGTTCAAATTATTTTAATTTAATTAAGATTTATATGAAAAATAAAAAAATGTTATTTTTGGAAAAGAAGATGAAGTGGGATATGGTGAAAAATAAAGTTTTAAAGATTTTTGATTATGTGTGGCACATATAAATATTTGGGTTTATGTATAAAAAAATAAAAGTTTGGATACTGAAATTGCAATTGTTTCTTTTTAAATTTGACATTTTTACTGCTTTTAACAGAAAATTTGACGGTAGGGATTTTTCGCACAGAATGTTTCAAATAGGAGATTTTCTGCTATTTTCGATAAGTATGAAGTATATCACAAATGAAAACGTTTTTATGGGGATTTTCTACTATTAATCCCAAAATGAAATATTCAACTTTTACATGAATATGTGATGAAAAGAAACAAAAAAAAAAAAAAAGAAAAAAAAAAAGAAAGAGTAAAAGTCAATAGACTTGTGTGTATTATAATGAGAACCAAAGCCCTATATTTATAGGGAAGGATTAAGAATACATATGGTAATAATTTCTAGGACTGCAGGAGTACAATTGTCATTCATAAAAAAACTTACCATTTACAACACTCCCCATTGAATAACAAATTACAAAATATATGTCTCGTTAAAACTTTGTTTGATAAAAAATCCAATATGACAAAAAAATAAAACGAAGAAAAAAGGGTATAATTACTCCATCTGATAAACATTGTCTCATTAAAACCTTGCTAGGAAAACACAGTAGGATAAAACCTAAATGAAGGAAAAAAGAGTACAGTTACTCCATCTGATATTGATCACTGAAAATCTTTGAGTCGATGCATTCCAATCTTGTGAACCAATTTCTTGAATGTAGATGTTCGCAGTGCTTTTATAAATAAATCTGCCACATTGTCACTTGAATGAATTTTTGAATATTGATATCGTCATTCTTTTGAAACTCGTGTGTATGAAAGAATTTTGGAGAAATATATTTTGTCATATCCCTTTTGATATAACCTCATTTGAATTGTGCATTACAAGCAGCATTTTCTCCATACAAAATTGTTTGACTATCTTTTGTTGAAATTAATCTGCATGATGCTTGTATATGATGGTCATGTTCTTCAACCATACACATTCTCAACTTGCTTCATGTATTGCAATAATTTCAGAATGATTTGAAAATGTTACCGTCAAGAATTGATTAGAGATGGCAAAAAAACCCGCCTCGACGGGTTGGCGGGGCGGGGTGGGGCGGGGCGAGGGTGACCCGCCCCGCCCCGTTTAGTAAAAAAAAAAAAAAAATTGAACGTTGTTTATTTAATTTTGGACATTGTTTGTTTTCATTGTTTGGTTTGGATATTGATGTAATTATTTTAAATATTAGTTGCTTTGGATTATAAAATTTTGAATTGTATTTACTTGGAAATTTTTGGTTAAAAAAAAAAAACTAAATGGGGCATTAAAAGGGGCAAAAATCCGCCCCACCCCGCACGGGGCACGGCCGGGGCGGGGATTGGCGGGGCGGGGCGGGTTGAGGGTGCCCCGCCCCGTTGCCATCACTAGAATTGATTTACAGATCTCCATGATATAACACTTCCTCACATGTAAACACGTATCCTATTTGTGATATAACTTTGTGTGGGTTAGAAAGATAACCTACATTTGTAGAATAAAATAATCTCAAATCAATAGTACCCTTTAGGTAATAGAAAATATGTTTAACATCATTTCAATGTTTTTGTATTGGTGTAGAGATATTTCTTGAAAGGAGATTTATAGAAAAAGCTATGTCGAGTCCAGTATAGTTTACAAGATAAGTTAATACTCCAATTGCACTAAAATATGACACTCCAGGACTAAGAACTTTTTCTCCATCTTCAAGTGGACGAAAATGATCATTTTTTCACATCAAGTAATCAAACAACCATAGGTGATGCCAATTGATGTGCATTATCCATATAAAACTATTTTAAGAGCCCGTTTGGTACCGATTAAAATTCAATTAAAACTGAAAATATAGTTGTTATTGAGTCTTACTTATCTAATAAAAGTAAACAATAACGGCTAGTTTTTTAATTTTAATCCGATTTTAATCTCTACCAAACGGGCTCTAAGACTTTTTCTGTATATATAGATTGATAAACAAATAATCATTTTGGGAAATGTTCAATCTGCGACTTGAGACAGAATTTGGTTTTTTCTAAATCTTTCTTCTCAAATTCATTTTTCAAGTAATTTACAGTTTTGTTGAGCTCTTCAAAAGTTTCAATTAAATTTAAGTCAACAACATAAACTGCCACAATTGCAAATCCAATATTTTTTTTCTTTATAAAAACACATGGACAAATATCGTCATTTTTACAGCCTTCCTTTAACAAGTATTCGCTAAGGTGATTATACCACATGCATCATTTTATTTTGTTCAATCATTACTTCGATTGATATACTTCAATACATTTATTTCGACATCCTCGTTATATGAAGCGATACATTATGCACAAAAATGTTGCTAGCAACTTTTTCTTTTCTATTTTTTTTTTCACATAATGACATAACTTATTGAGATATCTCATTTTTCATTATTTCAAGTACCTGAATCTCTTATGGGGTTTTATGATATGTTATACTCATTATGAATATGTCTTCTTAATAAGACCATCTTTACAATTGCTCCATTTTCGTTTGAAAGATTTTGTAATAGAATCAAATATCATAACGCTTCAGGCGTTCTATAAATTTATCAAATATAATGTTAACGAGTTGCCCTTCCAAGAGTCAATTCGAGTTGGAGCATTTAAAACTAATGTGTGGGATTGTTAATCTCTTTGGTCATTAAATGCATCTAAATGAATTATCTTTCGAACTTCTAGTACAAATTGTCTTTTGCGATGATTTAGATAATGATGCATTTGTATATTATTTTCAGTTTCTTAATTCTTCCTCCTAATGTTAAGAGAATTGTCAAATCAAATTGACAATTATTTTTACTGAGTTATAAAATATCACTCATTTGGTATAAGGGTTCATACTACGCATTTATTCTCAGCATTTTTTTACTTTCCATCTCAATACATTGTAGTGGATTAATTTTACATATACTGCACTATCAAAATAATTTGATGAAAAATTAGTCTCTGACCATAAGCGAAGTTATAACTAGGAGAAATATGATGTTGACATGATGCGTAATGACTTTCCCTAAAACTGAAATGGGAAGTATTTGGTTCTCAATTATATTAATTGGAGACGTTTAACAAACAATAATATTAAACCATTTATCGACATCTCAACTGACACTTATTAAAAAGTTGAGATTTAGGATCACTAGTATTAAAAAGACACTGTCTTAATTGTATAATTTGAAAATTATGCTCATAATTTGAGTAACACTTTCGCAAATCTCAGGTTGCGAACACCATGCAATCATCTAATATTTGTACCAAATCTATTAGATACAAAAAATATCTAGATGATCAACGTGGAGGGTGACAGAGCCCCATATATCACCATAATTAATTTTCAGAAATATAGAAAATTCAGTCCTTATTGAACTAGTAACGATCAGTGACCAGCTTTTAATAAAGAGAACAAACATCAAATATGATTTGAATATTTAATTTCATATCATTATTAATCTAGTGATGGTCCAACTTGTCATACCAAACAATAAAGTCAAACTGAATTTGTGGTTCAATATAAGATATAATTCAATTATTTAATTCGAAAAATATGATTAAACATTATATAAACATATATCATTCAAGCAATCAAACTAATCAATATCCTCATGACATTAATTACGTGTCGTCCTTCAGGGATAAACATACATTCATAATGATACATCTACTTCGAGAATACATTGTATTTATTATTGCTCATTCAAAAGCAATATGTTAATATTCTTCTGAAATATTGAAAATTATAATTCATACTCTTCGGGAACAAGTAATATTCTTTTGGAATATTAATTATGATATTGTGCAACTTTAGGGACAACAATGAACTATTATTTCGAAACATTAGCTCTCCAGGAGCTATATGTTTGCTTCTTCAAGAGCAATATATCAATATTCTTCTGGAATATTGGAATCAGAATATCGTGCTCTTTAGGAGTAATAACATATTATTATTTGAAATAATAAATTGTATAGAAATTTATTTTTTAGAAGTTAAAACACAATTTAATTTATTTAATTATGCTCTTTGGGAGCAATTAAAATATAACTAGAATATTAAGAATAGTGTGCCACTTCAGGAGTAACAATATTTGTAATAGACCGATCTACGATTAATATTATTCTGAAATATTAATTATAATGTTGTGCTATTTCAGGAGAAACAACATAATAAATTATTATTTTAATGTTTATAGAAGAACATCTAAAAATATTAATTACCATATAGACATAATATAAATTTATATAGAAAAAGTAATTACAAAAAATGTATTAGCAAAACAATCTTCCAAACATGCATTACGAAAAAAATCTTCATCTACCGAATTTAATGATAGAATATTGTAGAATGAAATACATTCAATGAAATACGTTTAGGAGCATACTGTAAAATATTTACGCATAAAGACATTTATTAATGCAAAAATCATGATGACAGTTTATATAAACACGAATTAATTTGGAGACATGTGATTAAGTAGAAATTGGTGAATTCGGCTTCATACGATTAATTTAAAGACATGATTTTATGTACAATCATAAATTATAAAGATTGTACTGACATGAATTCAAAGACATATATCATAGATCATTCATATGTACATGCATGGATTGACTAAACATGAATGAACTAAATTCTATATAGACATGCAAACATACATGTATACATATGTGAATTGAAAATGCAAGTTAGAATATGATTGCAAATCTGCACCGTTATGATGTATGCGTATATTAAAAAAATTCATATGTTACCAAATTAATTTTGGTAGATGTGGTAAATGATTATGCTTAAGAAATTATTACCTTCAGTAAACTTTGAAAAAATAAATTATCGTACTGATAATGTATTATGAAAAGAAAGAATAACAGTTATAGACTTGTGTGCATTATAATGAGAACCAAAGCTCTATATTTTTAAGGAAGAATTAGATATATGTATGATAATAATTTCTAGGGCTGAAGGGATACAATTGTCATTAATCAATAAACTTACCATTTACAATAGAATCCACTTTTATTTCTATATTTACTACAGTACAATAGTATAATTGATATTTAGAAAATCACTTGAGTCCTACCATCAATTACGTTTAATGCCGAATCTTACTCTGAGGATATACGTGTGAATGGCCTGTTGAAAAGGCCATAATTTCACTTTGGCCATTGACCAATAAATAGCATTAAAAAAAATCAAAACCTAATTTTAAATCTAAAAGGCAAAAATACCCTTCATAGAAGGAGAAAAAAAAAATATTCACCGTCCAAATGTGAAACCCATCCCAAAAAACTCCCCAAAACCGACCAAACAATTCACAAAAACCGACCACTTTGAAAGAGGAATCCTGCCACCCACTGACAAAGAACATTACCGACGCCGACCACTCACTAATTGTCAACAAAGGTTAGTTTTTTTTTTTTTTTTTTTGCATTACATAACCTTTTTTTTCCACATATAGTGTTTCAATTATTTTCACATTTTTTGTGTTTATTGAATCATATATGCGTAGATCTGCTTGAGTGTTAGTCATAGGGGTGAAAATTTGGTATTTTAGAGTGTTTGGCTCATTTTTGAGCTGTACATCGCCGGAAATGGTGATTTTCAGCCATTTTCGGCGATAAAATCCGGCTGCAAACAGTCGGGCACGCTAACGGCTATTTGCAGCCGGTTCAGAAGTCGAACCGACTTTTAACAGTCGGGTCAGATCGGCTATTAAACAGTCGGGTCAGATAGGCTGTTAAAAGCCGGTTCGACTTCTGAACCGACTTTTAACAACCGATCTGACCCGACTGTTAAAAGCCGGTTCTCAATTAAATAATCTGGTCGGCTGTCATTTGGGCCGGCCCAGGCCATTAACGAAGTGGGTCGGCTGTTAAGTCGGCCCACTTAAATTTTTTTTATAATTTAATAAATCTATATTAAATAAATATTTTACATAATATAAAAAAGGCCTATAATTAAATATTAAATATTAATTTGATAATTAATAATCTAATGAAATAAATAATTGTAATTGTTAAATATTATATTTTAACAAGTTAGCAACTTCTTATTTTTTCCTTAAAATTTTTTTTGATAATTTAATAAATCAAATATTAAATAAAAGTTATATAATTAAATATTTTATACATTTCATTACAACTTATATATTTAATAAATAATTGAATAAATTGAATATTAAATAAAAATTTATATAATTTTATATTTTATGTAATTTAATCAATCGAATATTAAATAGATAGTTGTAGAATTAAATAAAAATATATGATTAAATAATTAATTTTAATTTGACAATATAATAAAATTTATATTATTAATTTTAATGTTAATGTTAATGTTAGTGTTAATTTTAATTTTAATATGATAATTAATAGTATAACGAAATAAATAATTGTGATTGTTATATATTATATTTTAACAAATTAGCAACTTCTTATTTTTTCCTTTAAATTTTTTTTTTTCATAAATGAAAAAATCAAATATTAAATAAATTTTATATAATAAATTGAATATTAAATAAAAATTTATATAATTTTATATTTTACGTAATTTAATAACTCGAATATTAAATAGATATTTATAGAATTAAATATTTTACGTAGCCGATTAAAATTTTTATAATTAAATAATTAATTTTAATTTGATAATTAATAATATAATTAAATAAATAATTGTAATTATTAAATATTATATTATCACAAATTAGCTTACGTAATTGAATGATATTTACTTACTGAAAAATCTTACGTAATGACATAAAATTCTATTTTCCTTTTAGCAAATTCTTTTGTCCTTTCATTTTTTAATTTAATTATTTCTTTTATGTAGTTGTTACAATTTGGTTCACTTCATTTTCTGAGATTATATTATATTTCATTATCTTATGTTCGAAGTGCTGATAGTTAATTTTTTTTTAAAATTTTGCAGTATGGAGTATCACTTGGACTTGACATTGAGACAGATTCCGGGCAAGGCTACCTGGAACGGTAACTTTGGCAGTTACACTGCCGTGTTGGAACTGCTGGATGAGCAGCATGCAGATATGCTTCGACGTTCATTTCTTTGGCCCCTGTACGAGTTGAGAGATGTACAGTTCTCCGGGCAGATCCTCGATGCACTACTGTGTCGGTTGCTTAGTCCAGTCGACGGCGATGCCCTTGACTTCGACCTTGGGGACAATTTTCGTGAGTTTTTCCATGTTTGATTTTGCTCTCATCACATGACTGGAGATTACGGGTGATGATGAGCTCGTACTGATACTCAGAGAGGCAGACTACACGACAAGATTGCAGATGGATTCATCAAGTTGTTGCCTGTTAAATATCAACATCAATTAGCAGACATGTTTACTAAAGCATTGCCTGCATCCTTATTCTTTCCTCTATTGTCCAAGATGGCTATTGTCAATTTACATAGTCCATCTTGAGGGGGGCGTGTTAGAATACGGGTTCAAGTTACAGCTCAGCAGTTCCAGCAAGCACTTGGGCGCCAAATTCATTTTTAATTAGTTAGGATGAGTCACTAGTTACAGTTGTATTTGAGTTGTAATTTCCACTCTTAATTCCCGCCATTTAGTTGATATTTATAGTGTGTAATACACCTCATTTTTTCCAATCAATAGAATTGCTCTTCATTCTTCAACTCTACTTTTCTCTCTAATAGACTTAACATAATTTTATGGCAATGAGGATAAAACAACAATGACACCAACCCAAGGTCTATAGCCATATCTTAATATTCGTGTTCCTCAACGCACAGTCCATCGTGTTGAGGTTGAGTCAATACTCATGAGTTACTCACAACACGTCATGGAGGGTATTCCAAGTTTTTGGCACGCTGGAAAAATCGCCCGAGTTCATATTCAGTTTGGCTGCAAGTAGTAGAGTTGCAACGTTTGCACCCTGAACTATTCACTGCATATATTCGTTAAAACTTGCCAGAGTCGAGTTCTCCATAGGGGACGACAAATTGATGCAAATCCACCTGTAGCCGTTCCATAATAAAATGCTATGACTTGGTCTTCAAGAACGTGGAGCATAATTTCGGCTATTTGCTTACTCATTTAGCCGTTAGTTTCCTACTCTTTAGTTGTTGATTGTACTCCTGGCTTGTTTCCTGATCTTTAGCTTTGATTTTAACAGATAGTGAATACTTGTATGGCTATATACAGCCTAGTTTTGATAAATAAAAATACACGTTGCATTATTGAATCATTCCTCATTTGGAGAAAGTCCATTAATAGAGAGATTTTGTGATAAATTTCCTGAGTGAATTGCTTATTTAGTCACTGAACTTTCAGCCATGCTCGCAAGGGGTTACCGAACTTTCAAAATAACGCAACTAGTCACTAAACTTTACAATTCGTTATCCCAGAAGTCACCGAGCAAATGGCAGTTGATAGTGGTGAGACAACTCAATGAATTTAGCCACCTCCTCAAAATTGCTACACAATTTGAAAATTCTAGCTTGTTAAACATGTTTAAAAAAAAAGTGGCGAAATCTAATATTTTTGTATATTTTTAAATATCCACAAAAGTGGCAAAAGTGACAAAATCTAATAGTCCAACTGCACGTATGTTACTGAGTATATTTTTAAATATTCACTCTTACAAAAATTTTAAAAGTTAGTTCGGGTCAATTGAAATTGTGGCGGATGGTAATGCAAACTGTCAAAAAGGATCAAAGAGATAAAATATTAATTTCATTTTTTTCTTTAAATAATTATTCAGTTTTATTTGTTCAAAAATAATTATTTAATTTGTGGTTATATTTTCATGTTTAGTTTAAATTTATGGAAATTTATGTTATATTTTTTATTAAAGAATATTATTTTATCGTTCCGCAAAGAAATTGAAAATTTATTTATTTACAAAAGATTTAAGAGAGAGAGAGAAGTTTATTAGATTTTGCCACTTTTTTTTTTTTTTTAAAACGTGTTTGACAAGTTGGAATTTTCATGTGTGTAGTGATTTTGAGGAGGTGGCTAACTCATTGAGTTGTCTCGCCACGTCAGCTATCACGTGAATATTTCGTCCAATTTATCAACGGTCGTTTGCTCGGTGACTTCCGGGATGACGAATTGTAAAGTTCAGTGACTAGTTGCATTATTTTGAAAGTTCGGTGATCCCATGCATGCATGGCTGAAAGTTCAGTGACCAATTAGGCAATTCACTCTAAATTTACCTCTTAGTTGCCAACGTGAAGCTGGTCCAAGAGACGTTATTTTCCTTTCAACTATTTTGCTGTTATTTGTCATCACATATATTTATATTTCTTTTGAACTAGTAATACTGAAATCTAAAAAAATTATATTTTATAGTTTGTGCGTGTATTTATTCACTTAATTTTGGTATCCGATTTGACCTCGATTTGATCCCAATTGAACCTTGATCCTTGATCTTTTTTATAACGATATCTGGGAGGATTTTCAAAATATTGATATATAACATTTTGTAGTATCTTAAGAAATATTATTTTCTTATAGGGTTTATACAATTTTTTATGATCCAAAATTTTTAGGGAAAAATTCATGGATCAGGCATTAACTATGACAAAATCAATAATCATGCATTAAGTTTCGTAGTTGCAAAAGTCGGGTATTTAGTAATTAGTTAAATATTAATTCTAATATATTAACAAACCAATCTTCCCCCCGTCCTATAGAATCGGGGTTTTTCTGTTACATTACCTTCCATGAATTGCTCTTGCAATTAAGACTCCCTGAAATACCAAATCACGTCCCAAAAACACCTTTTTGGCTTCGTTTCAACGGAATCCCTCTCATTTCATATTGACGGCATTATAATTGCAGTTCCGGCGGTCACAGTTTCAAGGTGTTAATATCCAGTCACAGATTCAGATTCTCGCCGGAGGTGACATGTGTTAATCTCAGGTCATAGTACAATTCTGTTCGTACTGTTGGATTGGAGTTTTAGGACATATGTGACTCAGAAGACATATGTGACCTGAGCCAATTCGGTATTAATATTCACAATATTTCTTCAACATTGCAAAAATGATGTATGTACACGCCTGTTTGCTGAATGGATCCCAATTGTCGGTGGTTTTCCTGGATCGTAATTGCACTTATAGTAAGCTTGTGGAAATCGTAATAACATAGTTCAATTTGGATCATATGAAGGTAGCCATCACAATATAGTATGTACTGAATCTTGATTTACCACCGGTTATAATAAGAAGTGATAGTAATGTACATTACTCTAAAATGTATAGATCATTACCTTTCTAAATACCAATTAAGCATTGAGGTCACAAACATTGGTCAACAATCTATTGCAATTCCAACTGATGTACATGCTACCAGAGAGTTTTCATTACAGCATGTGGTTTCAGATATATGTGATGCAACTATCCAACTAAGAGGTCACATATTGGAACAGGAAGTCACAGTTGTAACTATTGCTAATCCGAAAGAAGTAGAGGAAGGACGAGTATTCTGTGATAAGAATGTTCTCAAATTAAGCATTTCTTTGTTTGCAATACGAACCATGTTTGAATTTGGGGTTGTTCGTTCGGACAAAAAGGAGTACGTTATCAAGTGTTTACAGGATGGGTGTCCCTGGATGTGCAGGTCATCCAAATGGGGTAAATCAGGACTATTTAAGATTAGGAAGATTGCAAATGGTCACATATGTGGTTCAAACATAATTCTAGAAAGTCACATGCAATTATCCAGTTCCGTTATTTCATCTAGTATCAAGTATAAGTACACATCATCACATACCATATACACTCCAAATGATATATGTAGTGATATTTTTCATACGTATGGTGTTTCGATGAACTATTCCAAGGCTTGGAGATCTCGTGAGCAAACTTTAAAAATCATAAGGGGTGGTCCAACTGAGTCATTTGGTAAGATACCTAGCTACTTTTACATGCTTGAACAAAGGAACCTTGGAACAGTCACAGCACTGGAGCTCAATAGTCACATGAGGTTTAAATTTTGCTTCATGGCCCTTGGTGCATCAATTTAAGGCTGGAAGCATTGTAGGGCTGTAATTGTGGTTGATGGTACCTACTTGAATGGACACTATGGGGGTACTCTCTTTACAGCGTGTACACATGATGCAAATTACAGCATTTTTATTCTCGCATTTGGGGTTAGAGATAGTGAGAGATAGATCTTGGACATGTTTTTTCGAGAACTTGAAGAAGGCTTATGGTTACAGAGATGGTTTGTGTTTCGTATCAGATCGCCATATTAGTATCAAGAATGCTATAGATCATGTTTATCCCGGAACCTGTCATGGGATTTGTTCATATCATTTGTTACAGAATTTGAAATCATACTACGGTAAATCAGGTCACAACATAACGCATGCTTTCAATTCGGCTGTCCGATCATATACATTAGCCGAGTTTGAATACAACATGCACCGGCTCGACATGATGAACGAAAAGATTAGGCGATACCTGGTAATGTACTACTTTTCAATTCCCATACATTTAAAACATGACCACATATGTAGTTCATAAGATAATAATGTACTTAGTTGGTGTTCTTAGGAGGAGGTTGGACTTGAGAAGTGGTCACGGTTTCACATGCCAACAAATCGGTATTCAACAATGACCTCAAATATAGTGGAATCAGTCAACGCGGTCACGAAAACAACAAAGAATTACCCCATCGTGTCTTTATTAGAATCTTTAGACAAACTTTACAAACTTGGTTTTGTAAACATAACGAGGATGCACGTAGCACGTTCACGAGGTTGACACACAATTACGAGAAACTTATGAGGAAAACAAGCACAGATTTGAGGAAAATGATGGTATCTTTTTCATTTTCATATTAAATTGAATAAGTCTGTTCTGATAAATATTTATGTGACCCAAATCATTTTGCTGTGACTTAAATATACGAATTTGATTTAATATACTTTAGATGTTTAACCTTTCCTGTATGTGTTACCTGTGAACCAGTCCCTATTTTCAGTCAAAGACGAACACTCGTCATTTGACGTAGATATAGATCAACGTACATGCACATGCAGGATGTTTCAAGTTGATATGTTTCCGTGTCTACATGCACTGGCTGTGATCATACATACTAAGAGGGACCCATATGACTATTATTCTTATTATTACACAAAAGAGGCGTACATGAATTCGTACCAGAACTTCATGATTCTAGTTGGAGATTCGGATGAATGGACCACACATGTAGACTTGCAACCAGCAATTGTATTAGCTCCTTATCAAAAAAGGTGTTTTGGTAGACCTGCTGAAAAGAGGAGAAGGTCATCTAGTGAAGGGAAATCGACTGTGAAATGTGGACATTGTGGAGGACATGGTCATAATCGCAGAAGATGCAAAAGCTTGGTTCCATTAAGTCAAAATTAGATCGTAGGCATAACAATTTCAGATATTCTTTTACATTCTATTAATATGTTTTCCAGTTATCAATTCATATGTAAGCAATGACTTTGTGACCAAAATGACATGTGACCTGCCTACGTGAAACCAGTATGATCTGTGACCTGTCAGCATCTCAGTGAATACAACAATCAATGAACAAAGCATAAACTGTGACTTGTAAAAAGCTCAATGTGTGACCAACTTCATATATTTACCGTAAGGCAAGTAAAATGTATTAAGTGATGAAAATGTGACCTAAATAAATGTTAAAGAGCTTGTATTTGAGGCCTGTAACTTTTGGATATAACTGCAAATGTTTCCAGTGAAGAATGGGGTATCTGTGACCTGAACTGGGGCATATGTGACCAGACATACCAATCTGTGACCTGATATACAAATATGTTACTTAATATACCAATATGTGACCTGATATACCGATCTGTGACCTTATATACTAATATGTGACCTGTATTAAACCAAGGTCATAGACACGTTAAATGTAACATGATATAGGGGTCTGTGACCTGTGACCTTACAAAGTGCATCACTGTATTCCATACTGTGACATCTCGACAATTTGTGAACAAGCAATGACAGAAAATCTAGAAAGTTTCATACATTGATTTAACCAATTTGCAAATGTTCATTGTTCAACTAATTCCCATCCACAGACCAAAACCAAAAAAAAAAGGAAATAAGTGATCAGACACTTTACAGACTGCATTCAACATTTCAAAATAAAGATCAAAATCTATCCATCAGTCAATTACAATCTCCTCTCCTTTTTTAAGCTTCCCCATTTTTGTAAACTTGTATATACCCCGGTGTTTATACAGCCTTGATGCTATGTCCAGCCTGCATTTCACTGCGTCAAATTTCATCAGCATGGAATCCTTATCGTTGTATAGCATATACTCAGCATATTTGATGGTGAAGATGTCGTAGTCATGCCTGAAAATAAAGTAACATAAATTAATAGGTATGGAACATAATCAAAACAATTTGAAATAAAATATTTGGTCACAGACTAACCCGTTCTTTTGTTGAGGAAGACTGCTGTTGATTATTAACCTCAAGTCCATATGATGTTCACCATTGTAGTTAATGTGCTTTTTCCAAAGACCGACGGAGTTCAGGAGATATGGGATAATTTTCACAAACGGTTCAATGCCAAGACGAACAAGGAAGTTATGGTATGTCTTCCCAGCAGAGTTGAACACGTGCAGAGTGTGTGTGCTGATTTCCAAGATAGCAAGGATATAGTGTGCCTTGTTTGTTGGTATAATGGGCATCAGGACAACATCCACCGTGTCCTAGGGAGAGCTTAAAGGTATGCTACATTTTGTAACAATATCTACGAGGTTGGGCTCTGAAAGCACAACAGTAGGATCTTTCAGGAACTCAGAATAGATGTTTTTTAGCTTCATCTGGAGCTAGGAATCCGTCGTGGTTGACTTTAACATGACACCTTCCCATATCTTGCCTACTAGTGGATATAGTAGAAACAAATGTCCATGTGATGTGGTATAAGGAAAAAAATATTATCGATTACGAGGCATAGATATAAACTGCAACTTATTGGTGCAACCTATGACCTCGTGATTGCTCAATATAAACCATGTGTGACATCCGTTTCAATCATTATGTGAGAAAATGTGTATATACTCATCCTTACCATGCTGCTGAGGGAGGCCTCAGAATTCACGAGCTCATAGAACCAGGTTTTACTTCTTACTTTGAACGGACCAAACACAAAAGGAAGAACGATATGATCATCAGCATCGTTGAACGGTTTCCTGTAAATGAGTGATGATCCATTAGATATTATTTACAGTCAGATGTTAAACAACTTCATTAGTAGAAATTGAACTTACTTATTTCTCAGTGTGTATCCACATTGGAACCAACCTTGGAATGTAGCAATATCGGCATGTTCTGCGTTGGGGTAGTAATGCTCAAAAAATTAAAACATTATCAGATTGCTTGAGACATTTTCCTTCATCAACAACAAATGGAGATTGTAGTATCCTTGTCGGTCTGGACACCCTCTTCATTGGTAATCATGAACTGGGTTCAGACACCGGGGGATACCTGCATATTGTTGAACGTTAAAATATTGTAGCTTATTGGTATAATTCTACGTCTGTAAACTGTGTATGACTCATGACCTACTGCATTTTAACATCTATGACCTGCCGGCACCTCGTGACCTAGCAAACGGACACATCTGTAACCTGCATGATGTCGTGATATTTTAACTATTACCATTTGTGACCTGCTTGGACCTTGGCCTATCGACAAGTTCACATTTGTAACCTTCCTGGACTAGTGATTTAATGCCAATTGACATTTGTGACCTGCATGGACTGGGGACCTAATGACAAGTTCACATTTGTGACCTGCCTGGACTGGGGACTTTTGACAAGTTTACATCTGTGACCTGCCGGACTGGTAACCTAATGCCTATTTACAAATGTGAGTTGAGTGTAACCAGGTTCATAGCACAAGTTCACATCTGTGAACTTGCATGGACTACAAAAAGAAATTGTAAAAGTCTACAAAATTAGAGTGTACCTTTGCCTCTGTGGATAAGATTTGTTGCTGAACTATTTTGGAGTAACCGGAGTTTGCGGTTCATCTTGCGTAAATCCAAGACCCAAATCAAAGGAAGGAGACAGCATACTGAGTTTGATCTCGAGGACGTCATCAGGAGTCATCTTACTTTTGCCTTTCTTGTCCATACTCGGACTAACCTCTTCGATCTGAAAGTAGAGCAAACTTGTAAATTAAAATGAATCCCTGCTTCATTCAAAAAACAAAATAACTATATCATACTTACTGCAGCAGGCTTCTTAGACTCCTTCACAGCTGGACCTTCTTGATCATCTCTGGATCTGTCATCAAGTTTTTTCAACATTTCTTCCATAGTACTAGATATCAGCGTTCTTATAGACTCAGACATGAACTGCATGTTAGTCTTGATTTCTAGCATGTCACTTCTAATTCCATTCTGTTTTTGCACAATGTCATCAATCTTCCTCATTTGTTCAACATGTGTGGATGTCAAATGTGGCCTCATCTCAACCATTTGAACAGTCAATACATCATTCTTTGAGATAAGTTCAAACATTTGCACAGTTAGTTCCTTCATCAACTGCTCTACGGCCTGCATTGTGTTTGATAATGTGTATGATTTGATTAATTTGATATGAACAATTTGAAAATTGAACTTTCTGTGATCGATTTATATGAATCTATGACTTGTGGATAGAGATCTGTGAACAACTTACGTTGTCCACCGATGGGACATTGAACGTGGTTTCTTTGCATGAAACGGTCCAGATGACGGACCCTCCCCGACTGGAGAGTGTATATGTACATGTGTCTTCCGCCACATCGGTGGAGTATCAGTAAAGTCGTCATCACCTTCATTTACATTAGGGGCATCAATTCTACCATCTGTTATCGTAAGAACCGTTGTAGACAGTTTTCCACATGGACCACCAGATCCTCCACTTGTTCCAGCAACTGACCTTTCCATCCTTCGCTTCTTTCTCCCACCATCGCGTGACACACTGGGCTATACTGGTCTGATGTACTGAACCCCCGTTATATACGGCATATGCAACTCATTGTCTGATGGGTCAAGGTCACAGATTTGAATCTGACATAAAACCAGAAAAAGCATTGTTCATAATTAAAAGCATCTTAAGAATCTATTAATTCAATAAATTTGGAATACTTACATCAGGGTTTGTGAAGCATTCTTCGAGTTTAGCCATGGATGACTTCTTATCTGCCTTCCAGTTTAGGATACGAGGTTGGGATAGGGGCATCCTTGTGACAATGTTTCCAGCCAGACTGGGATTAGTCTCATATATCCATACTTGAAATGGTAGTAATAGACCCCTCAGCCTGTAATGGTTCGTCCTGTTATTCAGCCCTTCCCTCACGTCATTCAGAGTAGTTTCAAATAGGATCTTTCCCCATGGAAATGTGTCCATCACAGAAAAGTCCTCCACAACTACTAACAAATAATGATCCACTACCTTCTTGTAGTCTCTTGGGAACAGATAGGATGTAATAAAATATAGTGCTCCCAGCTTTGCCACATCTTCGTCTACAAGCAATTCAACCACATCTTGTTCTGGAAGTTGACAGGCTGATATGAATGCATCCCTCACATCTTCGTGTGTGACGATGTTCAACTGGTTAAAATATTTTTCCTTCAACCTTGAATGACTGTTTTCAAGTGTAGTTATGTCAGTGTACCCCATGCATCGCAGCCTTGTTACTAAATATAATTCAACCATGGAGAACCTAACAAATCTACCTGATATGCAAAACTATAGTTCATCTTCATTCGGTGCATGCACCTGTCTGAGAAGAAAGTAGTGGATCGACTGTGGCTGAAGAACAATATCATGGCACTCCAAAAAATGCGCAAAGCATGTACCCATTAGTATTCTTCGTTGGGCTTCGCTAAAATATTTCTTCAGGTTGGTGATAACACACTTTGCCATGGATGTGGTTATTTTCCCTGGAAACCATTTATGTTGCTGTAGCATATATTTCCTCACATGCAGCAGTTCATGTCAGGTCACAGATGATACATGACAAGGTCACAGCCACCAATTCAGTAATACACTCAGTTACACACGCGTATAAGCATATAACATGTGGCAGAGTCAGGTCACAGACATATTATCATCTCAATGACTTGTGGGAATATAGGTCATAGATACATTAAACAGTTTTTGACATGTTGGAATATAGGTCACGGACCCATTAACATCTCAATAACGGGTGGGAAGTAGGTCACATATCAATTACACTGTTATCAAATGCGGTCACAGACACATTGACATCTCAATGACATTTGGGAATAGGTCACAGACCCATTACACACTGTTTGATTGGAAATTCCAAAAAACACTCCCAACATTCAATGCTACTTCTCAGATAAATTACAGTTCACAAACGACATAAACAAACAAATATGTAACTCTGAAAACACCTAATCCATTTCCAATGTCACTATTCCGTATCATAAAATAAAAAATTTCATAAACGAACAAACGGGTTTGTTACCTTCTTCCCGGACTGATTGCTACTTGACCCGGGTGATTTTTGCTTTGCTTCTGGAGTTTTATTGGAACTGTCCGAAGTCTTCCGGCATTTGCACCGCCTTCTTCCCTTTCTTTTCATCATTTTTTCGCCATTCGTAATCGCTGCCCACTAGAGAAAGATAATCCCGCTTCGAACAAAAAGGAATGTGCCGGAGTTTGGGTAGAGTTTGGATTTTTAATACGGCTTATTTCGGAAAATGAGATGTAGAATGGGCTTGAATAAGGTGGAGATGGGATTGTTCTTGAGAGAAAATAGGGGTTTAATAAACGTAGAAGTTGGGATATACACCAATTTGAAACCCACGTTTAACGGGATACGCGCGTCATTAATTAGGAGATTTATTATTTAATTAAAATTATAAAACTTGAAAATTGAATAAATAACTTCTAAACCTTATTTATAAAAATGGATACTTAAACACATGTTTTTATGTAATTTCTACAATTTTTTATCAGACATCATTATTCAGTTTCCAATTTTTTTGTGTCTAGCCTACATCAATACTCCAAGATTTAAGTCTTCAACCCATTTATAAGTCCAATATGAAATGACCTATAAGGTGGCCTCGGATCCTATGCAAAATTGGCCAAGAAGGTGTGAACCGACCTAATAGAAATTTGCACAATTTCTTAAATGAGAAACTCTAATCTCTACATAGGCTGGAGCTCACATCCTCTGCCAGAAATGAAGATGTTAGAGTTTAATTGTTACTCAATTTCTATTGGGAGTTCTATTGGGAATTGATAGCATGCCTGAAGAAGTCAAAGACGAACAAGGAGTCTTACAAGCCTATTTAAGCTTTATTAAAATGTTAAGAATTCATTTTGAAATAGTACATTGATGGAGAATGTGGTTAAAAATAAGGAAAAGATTTGAGTTTGAATGTAATATTATTTTATTGAAGAATATACATGATTGAAAATAAGAGAGAAAAAATATTTTCAAAAAAATGGGAATCAAACAAGTACTTATTCACATGAAGACGGCATGCTAGCCTCCAATCATCTGCTCGAGCGGAAATTATAGTACATTTGTCGCTCACTAATCGCTAGGCGACTGCTCGTGCGGTAGTGTTACCACTTATTGAACGTGAGGCTATCATTCGAGCAGTGGTATTATCCGAGTAAAATCTATCCTCGCTTGAGCAGTGTTTTACAATCCTTTTCTACTTCAAACACTCCATTATTTGTTAGATCTATTATATTAGGAATCCACCTTATATGTGACTCTTCTTTGTATGTATATACGATGAGAAAACCTTTTGGAAAAATCACTCTACACATCATATTTGTTATAGTAAATTTATCCTCTTCTGCTTGTACTTTTTTCTCAAATTGGATTTCCATTTAAGTCTTGTATTCTTGTCCTTATTTTTTATATTTCCACTCTCGTTTTTGTAGCAAACTGATATTAGAGCAATTTTTGATCAATTCATAGTGAGGTTTGATTTTTCGCATTGCAAGTATAAAATATGAAATATCACTTTTGAATTGCAACACTAGATTTTCGTTATGGTAGGTAAAAATGCAAGTAGTGGTCGCTCAGATGGACTTATAAGATGCCTTGTTAGGGTTTGATAAGATGTCATCATCTTAGACACTGGAGAAGAAATAACGTAAGGATCGAAAGATCATATCTCAAATTCTTCAGGACATTTTAAAGGAGACAACTGTCGTTGCAATATTGTTAAAATTGGAGGACTTATACATGATGAAAAGTCTAACAAGTAAATTGCATTTGAAGCAGCGATTGTATTCTCATTGTATGATAGAAGTCATGTTTATAGAAGATAACTTGACTATCTTTAAGGAAACTGTCTGATCTGGACGTCAAGCATGATGAAGAAGATTCAGAGTTGGTTTTGTTGTGTTCGTTGCCTTCTTCATATATGTCTTTCAGAGATAATATTTTGTACACTCGTAATACTCTCACCATAAATGAAGTATATGATGCTCTATTTTCAAAGGTGGAGATGAAACAACTTGTTCAGATTTGAGGCTCATGGAGAGGGCCTTTTTGTTCGTAAAATGAATTCTAGTAGTTACGTGAGGGACAAATTGAAGTCTAGTTAAAGAGATAAAATATGTAATTGATGATCCCAAACCCGATCTCGACCTTGGGCTTCCTCCGTTGGCCCAGTTAAGCGGGCTACGGAGCTCGAGCTCGAGCTCATGATTCCACTCATGAATATAAGACCCGAACCCGACCTCAGGATGTTTGCTCACTTAGCCCTACTACCCATTATGTAAGGTCATGATTGAGCATTGGTGGTCCCTACCTCACGTGCTCCCCTCCAACCACACGTCACTTTAACGTACTTCAACTTAACCATTCAACCCCTCAACTTACCATAAACTTCAGCTTAACTAAAAAATAATACAATCCTAACACAACACAAACTTCTCCCATAAAGGAATATTAGTCCACCTAGGACTCAACCACCAGCCTCTATAAATATGTATTACATCCTCATAATTCATGTACATTCTCATAAGCATTAATCATACAGTTTCTTGTGAATACTCGATTGACTTAAGCATCGGAGGGACGACGAGGACACACCTCGACGCCTTTGTTTCAGGTATTGGAGATCAGACCACGCAGAGTTCTTCCACTTGGTTCGGGTTGACCAATGTACGAATTTTGGTAGCATCATTGGCGCCGTCTGTGGGAATGCTACCAGAAACCATGGTTAACACATGTTCAGGGCAGCCGCATTTGAAGAACTTCGCCGCAAGTGGCCACACTAACTCAGCTACTACAAGAGAGAAGCGCATCTCTAGTACCGTCCCCGCAAAGTGTCAATATGGCCCATGCTAGGGCTCCAGGTCCTAGCAACTACGAAGCCGAAACATCGGGCATACCCCAAGAACCCATCGAGCTGAGATCGGTCGTGATGGATCCAACCGACCTGGCAAGGATTATTCAAGAAAGAATCGTAGCTGGGATACTTCAGAAGTCCTAGGCAGTAGTAGGATTCGCCCCTAACACACCATTCATTCCCGAAGTCTTGTCCTATCCCTTGTCAGATCATTTCTAATACCCTCGAGTGAAGGAATATGATGGGACGATAGACCCCATCAACCATCTTAATATATACACCGACGTTATGAACTTACAGGTTGCACCCGATGCTGTGATGTGTAAAGCCTTTCCTCAGACACTCACTAAAGCCGCGAGGGATTAGTTTTCTACGCTAGAGCCCAACTCCATAGCCTTATTCTCAGACTTGGCTGACAAGTTCTCTGCCTTCTTTGCCAACAGCAAGCGCATTAGGAAGACAGCCACATCACTCATGTAGATGCGTCAAGGACCCAATGAGACTCTTCGCAATTTCATGACAAGGTTCAACAAAGAAATACTTCTTATCCCATACCTACACATCACAGCCGCGATCTCTGCTCTTACATATGCAGTAAGGTGTGAAGCGTTCAAAATGTCTTTGTTAAAAACTCCTCCGAAGCCCATAACCGACCTGCTCACCAGGGGTGAAAAGTACATTAATATGGAGGAAACGATATTTCCAAGAAGAGATGCCCAGCCAGTGAAGAAGCCCGATTTAAAGAGGCTCCATGAATCCACCCAACGTTCTGATCTTTCTCGAAGCCAACTAAGACAAGAAGCTCCTCCGACATCCTTCACCCGATTGAATAGCACAAGGTCAAACATTCTGATGGAGATCAAGGACCTCAAGGAGTTGAAGTGGCCCCCCAAGCTACAATCTCCCCCTGAAGCCCGTGACAAGAGTAAATATTGTGACTTTCATAAGGACCATGGCCACACGACGGAGGGCTGCTTTGCCCTCAAGAAGAAGATCAAGTCCCTTATCATGAGGGGTTTCCTAGGTACATATGTCGTCGAGACAAGCGCCCCCAGAACAGTCAGAACAAGGGCAGGCCACCTAGCAACAAAAATGATCGGCAACCGACCGCATGTACTATTAACGTTATTATTGGAGGAACAGCCTCGGGAGGAGACTCTAACAATGGACGTAAGCAGTATGCAAGACAATACCCATTGGTCTTACACATGGATCTGGGTTGCATGGAAGACATAACATTCAGGGCAAGGGATTTGGAAGGCATATCTATTCCATATGATGACGCGCTGGTTATATCAGCAATTATCGCGAACTTTGAGGTAAAGAGGATCTTGGTAGACAATGGTAGTGCGACAAATGTGTTGTTACATGATGCTTTCAAAAAGATGGGTATCTCGACAGAGCAGCTCAAATCAGTCAAGACACCTCTTCAGGGGTTTGGGGGGTATTGTCGTCCCGGAGAGTGTTGTTAGCTTACCCCTCACTTTGGGGTCAGAAGGAAAACAGGTAACACAGATCACAACCTTTCAGGTGGTCCGCACGCCCATGGCCTACAATGCCATACTCGGTAGACCACTACTGAATGACATCAAGGCGATTGTCTCAACATTCCACCTTGCAGTAAAGTTCCCTACAAGCAAAGGGGTTGGAGTGGTTTGCGGAAGCCAAGCAGTAGCTAGACAGTGTTATGACACCAGTGTTAGGGAAATCAAGTCGGGTGTCATGCAGGTAATGAGGTGGAGCTCGAGCTCGACCACCGGACGAGACTCGCACCAGTTGAAAAAATGGATGAGGTCGAGCTCAAGCCCGGCAGAAAGGTTACCATTGGTTAGGGTCTTGAGGGTACAACCAAGGATGAACTCATCGGATGCTTAGCTCGCAACGTTGACGTATTTTCTTGGAGCGTAGAGGACATGCCTGGGATAGACCCCGCGAGTGCAGTACACAAACTCAATATAAAACCAAGTGTAAGACTGATAAAGCAGAGAAGGAGACAGTTTGCACTAGAACAAATGGAGGTCAAACTCCTTAGGGCCAACTTCATCCGAGAGGTCCAATACCCTGATTGGCTAGCCAGTGTAGTCCTAGTCAAGAAGGCTAACAGGAAGTGGCAGGTCTGCATCGACTTCACAGATTTAAACAAAGCATGCCCCAAGGATAACTACCCCCTGCCCCGAATTGACAATCTTGCGGACAGTACCTCGGGCCACAAGTTATACAACTTCTTAGATGCTTTTTCTGGATACCATTAGATTCTAATGTCGAAGGAAAATCAGGAGAAGACCTCATTTATGGCGGACTCAACCATCTACTATTACAAGGTCATGCCATTCGGGTTAAAGAACGCAAGAGCTACATATCAAAGACTCGTCAATAAAGTATTTGCCAGTATGATCGGAAAGAACATTAAAGCCTGCGTTGACATGGTTGTCAAGAGTAAGCAGATGGGCTGTCATGTTACTGACCTAGAAGAGGTGTTTGCTACACTACGAAAGTACAGGATGAAGCTAAACCCTGCGAAGTGTGCATTTGGGGTGGCATTTGGCAAGTTCTTGGGATTCATGATTACCCATAGAGGAATAGAGGCCAATCCTGACAAGATAGGGGCCTTGGTTTCAATGGAACCACCAAGGTGTAAGAAGGATATTCAGAGGTTAACAGGTCGAGTTACAGCGCTAAATAGGTTTGTGTCTCATGCAGCGGAAAAATGTTTCCCATTCTTCAAAATCCTAAGAAGTAACCATATTCAATATTATTTTCTGCATCGTCTCAATGTGATATCCATTGCAACGAATATCTTTAAAACTAAGAATTTTTTTTCTGAATTTGCTTGAATAAAGTGAATTATCAATATATAATTTTGTATTATTTAGTAAAATAATACATGC